>JARYHS010015190.1:0-20289 GCA_031002005.1 Vandiemenella viatica
AGCGGTCGCATTGACGTTGGGGCAAAATCTGGAAGCTATGTAAATAGTGTTTTTATTCGCGTGTCTGGCACACCGGACAGCTAAAAATAAAAGTAAATCTCATTGTTGATCTCTGTTCGATGCAGAGCTTGCCACGGATCCGTTGACTTCACTTATCTGACGCGCTTCCTCGAACTGTATTTTTTATGTGTGTGCGCAAGCCGTTCGTCTGAGGACATTACGTCGGTGGGGCAACCGGCTTCCTTTGGTAAACAATCAAGTTCCACGAGAGACAAATAATAGCCCTTGCAAATGCTAACCACCGCAGACATGAGAACAAAGGTATGCCAAAGATGGGGCGTGTTGGTTAGCATGATAGCTTCACCGCCTAAGTTCGAGTATTCCCTCCTGTCCTTGCGTGTTCAGCCACGTTGTCGAAAACTGTTTCACCTCCTCATCTGAACCGAATCGTCGGCCTCTTAGGTGCTCCTTCAAGTGAGGAAAAAGGTGAAAGTCGCTTGGAGCGAGGTATGGGCTGTAGGGAGGATGGTCGATGATGTCCTAGCGAAACCGCTTCAACTGCGATCCTCGTCGGTGACGTTTTCTCTACCAGCCGCAAACTTTCGACACCATACTGCGACATGCTGACGAGACATTACAATGTAAGCCTCTACCAGCTGTCGGTGAATTTCAGCCGCGGTTACATATTTAGCCAACAGAAATCAAATAACTGAGCGGATTTCTTGGCGAGACCAGTTTTCCAAACGAGTCGCCATTTGTGTTTACCCGAAACTAGCGCTGTAGGTGGCGGGTGGTTAAAAACCTGCACAGTTGCCAACCGCATATCTTCAAATTACTGCATACCTCTAATTTCTCTATAACGGACAACACTTCAGGAATATCGGCGTTGTAACCTTAGTTTTTGATCTCCCGTCGTAATTATGAATACAATGGAAAAAAAATTATAGCTGGCTGAATGGCCGCAGTCTTAAATGCCAGTTTCTCCTAAAAAAGGAAGAAGAAGAGGAAGAAGAAAAGGTAATGGGTCATTAAAGTACTCCACATTCGATGGCATACAGAAGGTGCTTCAGCTTCCTTTGCAGCTTCTCATCTTGTGTAGATGTATTGTTTCAATGTTTATTTCTGCGAGAGATTTGTAAGGCTACTTGGGCTTATTTTTTAGCCTTATTTGAGGAGTTTTTAGTGATTTTAATATTTAATTGAATTGCAATGGAGCGCACGCTCCGGTGGCAAATTCCCTACCGCTCATCTTCCACCTTCCCTGCACCAACCTAAATTTGCCCTCCGAAAAGTTTAACTTTAAATTCTGTCAACGTTTTTGGCAAATTATTCATCATTTCTTTGGCAACTTATTCAAAACCCTGACACCCTTGCCCAAAGAAGAGAATCTTCCTACACGTTTGGGCATGAAATCGAGCGCCAGCTTGTGGTCATGGTCATCTTTTCCCTTCCATGCATTACTTTCAATTCTTACACCAATATCTTTCCATCCCTCATTACCAATATACGCCTTAAACACTCCCATGACTCTCTTCACCCTCCTCCTGTCTTACAATGAATCCCATTCCACCTCTTTTATTATATCTGTAACTGATTGCATTCTGAGGTAATTTCCAGAAACAAATCTATCAGCCTTTTTTTGCACCCTCTCCAACTCCTGTATTTGATACTAAAAATGTGGGTCCCATACTACACTACCATATCAAACAATGGTCTGACCAAAGTTTTGTAACCCAATTCCTTTACTTTTTAGGAGTATTAGTGCGTGAAGCTAGGTTTGGATACATAGTTAGTGGAAAAAGTTGCATCAGAAAGCTTCATTGCAAGAACAGCTTCCAGTAGACACGTCGACCAAATTGCACCAGATCCAATAATTTGAGAAAACGTATAAAGAAGGGTCAGTGACTAAAATGGCAGTCTTTCGTCATATAGCAGTCAGAAAGCGGGTGCGGTAGTTCCAGATGTATTGTGAAGAAGCAGAACAAAGCCTTCACTGAAAGTTAATATCGATTTGCATGGTTGCTGATTAGTTCGTCGTTTCAAAGAGCCAGAGATATGAAAAATGTGGAAAAATATTAATGTGTTTAGAATACAAATTTTTCAGAATTCTTGAGGGCTCAGAATATTCTCTGAGATTAGTGTTGGTTTTTTACCTTGAAATTGTCGACTAGTTGTAGTGTGGTGTTGACGAGCAGTTAACTTCGTCAGTGATTAGATGCGATTCAGCAGAGCCTTAATACAGATATAAATTGTTCATCATCACTCCAGAAAGATAGGTTCTCGTGGGAATGATATGTGCGTAACATTCACTATAATTGTAATTTTGTTGTAGGCCATGTTCGGCAGTTGTTGCATAAGTATTTTTGAATAAAAATTCGTCTTCTAACAACTGTTTTTATTATTAACTTTCATCTACCAAAGGCGTTTCGCCCTTCTGGAGTGGGGCATCGTCAGTGGCTATAAATAACAATATTATGATCATATTTGTGTATGCGAATTAAGTACATTAATTATATACATATATTCATGCTGTAATATTGTAACGTCTGTAGGTTCAGTCTGCTATAATTATTCTATATATTGTTTTCATAGTATCTGTGTTCAAACATAAATTCACTTCTTAATACTAAATTATCTGTATGATTACAAGCTTTATGTACATAAACTCTACTTACTAAAATCAGAAATGGAAGGAATAGTTCACAATCAGCTCAAAACAATTTGTCAAGATCAGTACTGCCATGTAAACATAGGAAGACTTCTCGGTTATTTTTGGATAAAAAATCGACACTGTACGGGAATATGACTTTTTGGACAAATGTCCATTATTATCACTCCAGGTATATGATGACCTTAGCAGTCATCTTGTGTTAAAATAGAATTCATTTCAGGAGAAGATTAAAACAGAAATAAATAAGCTGCAAGTGTCAAGTAGATGACCGTGCGTTCATTGGAGGATGACATTTTGTGTCTTCCCGTGTCATCGACTGGAAGTAAGTGCTGGAAGTCTGGTTTATCCATCGTAGTTATATCTACACTACAAATTGAGTTCAAGAGTTTCGATTCCATCTCTATCATTGATCTAATCCGTTTATCGTACTTTGTAAAGGACATCCACAGCTTAAAGTATAAACCGAAATGTGGAACGTTCTATTAAGTACACAAAACAAGGCTGGTGGTTGCAAACATCAGTTTAGGATCGCAAAATTCCACCTGACTCCAGAAATGGAATGGGGGAATCATCGAATCTGTTACATGATGTGATTAACGTTCTGGCCTCGCAGTCGGGAGGACGTGGATTCGAGTCCCCGTCCGGGCACCCAGATTTGGGTTTTCCATGGTTTCCCCAAATCACTCCAGGCGAATGCCGGAATTCTTCCTTCAAAAAAGGCCATGGCTGAATTCCTTCCCGTTCCTTGTCCCCAGTCCCATCCCGCCTCAATGACCTTAGCTGTCGACGAGGCGTAAAGCAATAAGAAAAAAAAACATGATGCGAGAAATATTCTTTTCAACAGTACAATAAATGCGTGTCGTACTATTGGTCTAGAGACCATGAAGGGTAGGGTAGGTCGACGCCACCAGGACCACAGTCACGTCGCTGCATCGTTTTTCCGACAGTCAGATCAAATCATCATTTGTCTCTGTTGGGCGGGAGATCCCGAAGGATTCTGCGGCAGCTGGGAGAGGGTTTTCGGTTTGCCGCGCAATGGGCCTCTTGCTGTCGGTAACTACCTTACCCCGGTAAGAGCACCGAGTGATTTAATTTAATTTCAATTGCTATGGAGTACACCCACTCTGGTGGCAACATCCCTACACCCCTTCCTCCCCACGTCATGATTATTCATGACACACCTACCACTGCCCTTTACCAATCCCAACTTCAAACTCCTTCAGTGTTTTGGTAAACTGACAATTTATTCCGGTCCCTAACTTCCTTACCTACAAAAGAAAAATTTCCCCCTCCCTTTCACCTGAATCCAAGGGCCTGTTTATGATTATGATCATCTCTTTCATGTAGAACTCCTAATCATTCTACCAACACAAATCTACGCATTATCAAAGTTAAATGCTGATTGCGATTATTTGCCGACGATGCAGTTATCCATAGGGAAATAAGGTGCTCTGACGATTGCTGAGAAATTCAGCGCTATTTGGATGCTATTTCCGAATGGTGCCGTAAATGGCAGCTTACACTTAACTGTAAAAAGTGCATGGCAATGCAAATAAGTAACAAAAAGAATCAGTTTGTAACATTACAGTCACCTTCCGCCGGCTACGAAGTAGTGTCTCTGGAGTGGACAGATACATTTGTTCTAAGTCAGTGGTACGCGAATTGTCGCAGAGCGCGGCTCACGCAGTGAAGCCATTGGCCTATATACTTACTGTATGATGCAGGTTTCGTATGTGTAACTGTGTTTAAGAATAACTTGATGTCGTCGATAGGAACTGTGATTATAAAAGCGAAGTTTGAACTGCATTTAAATGAACAGTGAACGTCAAGTTGTGATAGTGGATGATTTAGTTGGAAGGAGATATGAATTATAGTTTTCCTTTTGTCTCAAGAACTCTGTAATCTTTCGGATACGAAGTCTTGATTAGCCTTTACTTTGAAATTTGATGGTGGCCAAATCGTTCACAAGTGTTAACGTGCTTTATTAATAAACTTGTCATGGACGTAGTTCTTCTTATTAATGAACGTAATGACCTTTATTAATTATTTTTATAATTGCTGCTTAGGACGGCTTTTGGTTCCATCATCTGGCGACAGGTGGCACAACGAACTATATAAAATTAAATTAGGTTGCTTAGAGAACTATCTCTTTGAGATAACTTATTTTTTGAGAATATTAAGATACCGCTAATTATAAAATAAAACAGAAAAGTTGTCTTACAAGTTTGTTCACGAGTACAAAGTAAACAATTCAGCTGTTGACACGGTTAATTCCCTGAAGTATCTGGGGGTAATAGTACAAAGTAACATGAAATGGAACTTGCACATAACTTCCGTTGTAGGAAAAGCAAATTCTAATTTACGATTCATACGTCATATTCTGAGGAATTTTAATGCTCATACAAAGTAAATAGCGTATAAAACACTAGTGCGTCCGCATCTGGATTACTGTTGTGGAGTTTATGATCCGTATCGCAAGGGCTTTGATTGACTCAGTGGAGAGGGTACAGAGGAGAGCCGCTCGATTCGTGAATGGTTGTTACAGCCCTTATGAAAGCGTCACAGAATAGATACATAGATTGGGCTGGGATAGTCTGGAAGACAGACTAAGTCATTTACGTTTCAATGTATTGGAGAATATGCGAAATTCTGTGACCTACGAGTGCAGTGAGATACTTCTTCCACCAACCTATTTGGATCGCAATGACCGTACGGATAAGATTCGAGAAGTAAGATGCCGTACTGATGCTTTTATGTATTCTTTCTTTCCTCGCGCTAGTCGGGATTGGAATGCGCGGAATTAAGATTGGTGCTGAGCACCCTCTGACACCCACAATGTTTGTGAATTGCAGAGTATGGATGTAGATGTAGATCGCAATTATAAGCCTTGAACAAACCAAACGCTCTCTTCACCCGCCTTCTGTCTTCCAATGACTCCACTACCCAGCTCTTTCAGCATATCAGTTACTGATCGCATTTCCGCAAACAAATCTTAGAATGTGAACGATAAATATCGTATCGATATTTACAATCAATAGCGAAATGTATAGAGAGTAAAATGTAGATATATCGATATTTTTGCATGAAGTCAGTAATTTTTTAAAAATAGTTGCAAAATATATCGAGGTATTTAATAAAATCTGGAAAATTAAAGACCCATATGGAAATTATTTAAACTTTTATTAATTGATCTATTATTACAATCAATCAAACCAGTATTTATCTGATGTAGGCATCAAAAGAACTCTGTTTTATATGTTCCGCAGTCACTCTACTCCTGTTGTTCGGTGCCACAAAATTAAGCGCAGAAGGCACTCTTTCCGACGACACAGATGGGGCTTGGCATATTAGATACTTAGCAAAAAAAATAAAAAAAATTAAAATTAAAAAAAAAAATTAAAAAAAATTATTGAAATACAAGCTGTAAATTTACATCAACCCTTACCTTCGCAACACGGATGCTTAATCAGTATTCTTCAACTTGATTAAAAATAATCTAACCGTTAACAATCAAATAAGCTGACAAAAAAAACGAAAACAAGATGACGTTTACGTAAACCTGTTAAAATTTAACATCTCTTTTAATCTGTTAACATTTGATGAAAACTGTTAAATTACGGCAAATTCACTGTTTTAAAACGCGTTCAGATAAGATGTACACGTATATTTATCCAGTATATATGCCCAACATAAAATTGGATACTAATTTGCGTTCGTACAATAATATGGAATTAGTACTTAAAATCGATACTCCAAATAAAATATTGATTTTTGATATATCGAGAATATAAATATCGACGACAAATATCGATTATTTTATGAAATATATCGATATTTCAATACATCGAGATATTTTGCTCATGTCTATATTCAAGCACTGGTCTGACCAAGGTTATGTAACCCAATTCCATCATTATCTGTTAAATCCTCTAATCATGACTCCGATAAATGAAGGATTTTAATCGTCTTCTTACTTCCTGCCCAATGTATCTTGCAGAATCGAGTTTACTATCGAAAGTTATGCTAAGATACTTAAGATCTTAACTGTACAGGGAGCATACAGCTTAACGTGGAATCCAACCCACGGAAGCGTTCTAGCAACCGTGCATGGTGGGTGAACGGTGAACGTTCTGGCCTCGCATTAGGGAGGACATAGGTTTGAATACCCGTCCTGCCATCCTGACTTGGGTTTTCCATGATTTCCCCAAAACACTCCCGGCCAATTCCAGAGTGATTTCTTCAAAAGCCCGTGGCCGAACTCCTTCCTGTTCCTTGTCTCCAGTTCTTTCCTGCCTCTAATGACCTCAACGTTGACGAGGCGTTTTGAAAATCCAACCCGAGACCAGGATCCGAACCGAAGATCAATCTCCAGTGAGACGCCTTAACCACTGAGTCGTCAGACCGCTCGTTCCGACACTAAACTGATGATACAAATTGAATAGTTTTAGGGACCGCCTTGCAAACATATAAAAGTCACAAGCCCTCTCTGTAACGTTTAATGACCGGACGCCAATTAACAGTTGCAACGTATAATTTTCGCGGAGGACGGCCGTGGTTGCTCCGGCGCCCGCGGGGCGCGCGGCTGCTGCCGACTCGCGGCGGTGCCGCTAGAGGCGCTCGCGTCGCCGGCCGCCGGAGTCTGCGAGGCAGCTGGGACACCACTCCACGCTCCTCTCAGTGCGGAGTCGACATCCGCGCCGTAAGGTTGCGCTGCAGAGTGCGGGTACAGCCACGCCACAGTACAGTACTCAGTGAACACTCGCGGTGCAGTGCCGGCAACTTCGCCGCGTCTGGCTGGGAGAAGAGGACGGGAGCAGGTGCTCAGACAAGTACATAACTCCCAAAACCGCCGTAACGGCAGTAGTCCTTCCTGCTTCTCCGTGTTCCACAGCCGGAGGAGGCACGTTCGTCTCCTAGGCAACAGAGAAATAAACGATAATCAAGGTAAAAACCACAGCAATCAGTGTTGCCAAACTTCTAAATCGAAACAGCGGATAATTAATTTAACACATAATAAATTGATACTCATACCTCGATATTAATTCAAATAAAAGTATGGAAGAGATTAATTTTACAGTTGAAAAATAGTTTAGTGTTTACATTACGAAGAATGGACTGGCTATGGTTACAGAAAAAATGTACACTGATAATCCACTTTTAATTCATTTATTTTTCCAGTAGCGAGAAATTTCATAACGTTATTGGCAATAGGTGATTAATTCTAGCTTTCAGACGCCTAACAAAATGGTGAATACTATATTTTGTGGACTAGCGAGAAATAATTTGGGTTTCTTTATGGGGGGCCCTCTCAGAATTAGAGAATATTTAATTTTCCCTTAATGTCATTTACACAATAATCAATAACCACTGCTAAACTCGTGACAATACTTGCCAGTCAATCCTATGATTGAATTATCAGATAACAACTATTAATATGGAACGGTCTATCTGATGCAGAACTGCAGTGCGCAGACGATGTTGATTTTATTAAATTAGTATACCAGCTTTGATGCTAACAAGTATGTTTATTCACTCGCAAGTTAATGACTAGGTGATTTAAGGAGAGCCATAATTTGCTTTTTAATCCATATATTTTGCCAGATTATAAAGAGCTCAGTAAAATTACAACAAATGACATAGAACAAAATTAAAGGTAAATAATTTTTTTCTACCTTGTTGAAGGAAAGGCAGCAAAATCCTGATAAGAATAAAAAAATAACTTTGAAGGGAATAGCTTTGGTTATTCGGTTGGCTGTTTCATTATTAATCCTTATAAGTAACAGCAATTAATGTCAACAGACTGTGACAGAACAATGCTGAACTACCAGCTGTCAATAATTAAATTTGTAGCCTTTCTGACGCGATTATCGACAGTTTCTTTTCCGACTTCGGATTGAAAAGAATCATAGGTATCGTTTCTAAATTCGTGATGACACTTCTGAAGTGTGCGGTCGAGGAAGGGGAGAAATTAAAATTCACTACAGTGAAAGGGGGCGGGGGGTTATAGCAAGGTGACGAAGCGGCAATTTTCCTGGGAACAGTACTACAATGAATACGTCTGTGCTCTTACCCTGAGTAGGAAAGAACTTGTGTAACAACTACATCACTAATAGGGCACTCGGAATGGGGGTGCACTGAATGCGCTATGCGTTTTTGTCTCGGGTACTTAGACGCTGAGCTTAACACTATGCCCTTCTTTTAAAAGTAATAAATAAGAACGGATTGGGAACTGTGAAACTGGTAGGTTAGTGACATAACGGTAGAAAAAAGCAGATGCCATTGCACTCGGGAAATTTATAATCAGTCGTCAGAATTCTTAGCATTCTTTCCAAGTTCCGTTCGCTTCCCGTGTACGTAAGTGATCAGAAAAAAGCACAGGAATGGCGAGAAATAGAAATAAAGAGAGAAGCAGTGAAAAAGAAAGAAGACACGACTTCACATTCCTGAGCGAACTGTTTGCCTGGATTCCGCTAATGGATTTTCCCTTTTTTTTACATAATTCCCCGTCGCACGCGGTGTTTCAGTTTATTTACGACTTCCTCGAAAGGTTGAAGATCGTGGTGTGATGGTACTATTTTGTGTGAAAAATGTACTTTATCTTGGCGAAGCTCTGTGAATTCCGTTCATTGACCCGTTGGCGTATGTGAAGAAAATTTTGTAAATATTTCGCTGTGGAGATGTTTCAGATAGCGCGTGAGTACGAGAACAAGAACTGGATGATGCAATCAGTCACGCAGTCACACGATATAAACAAAATATTCCAAAGCCTCAGGCACAGTGCCTTGTATTTAATTTGCTGCAATAAAGTTGAACGTACAGGATATGAGAGTATTAGAGAAACTTTGTGAAGCGAGAGAAATGTACCAGATAAATTATGTTCTCCAGCTTAACTCTAATTGGTTTTTCATTAAATTTATATTAAGATTTAGGAGATGCGCACCATGTTAAAAATACAGTCGTTATCTTCATATCAGTTCTTAGCTATTTACAGCTATGTATCTCAAATAAGTAGTTGCGAAAATTCACCTGCGTTTATGTTTCAAGTATAAATAAGTCAAACCATGCTGTTCTTTGGCCCAATTAAAAATTATTACTGTTACAAAAAAATTCTGTAATGGAAAATTTGTATCGCATAAACTGTTTTCATATGACATATTGTTATGTAACAGTATTACACGGAGAGAATATTGTGATCAAATGCGAAGGATATCTAATTAAGTGGTTAAGCCAGGAATAAAGATAAATGTCAAGAATAGTAAATTTATTACATATACAGAAAGGAAAATGAAGGTATGGTATTATTATTCATGGAAGGGGAAGTGAATGTTGAAGAAATAAAATTTAGATATTAGTTTTCAGTAAGCTAAACTAGGCAGGGCACGTTGGAAACGTTTTAAGGAAATTGTGCAAAATATTGCATCTCTTGAAAAGGATAATAAGAGAATGCGCCAGGGAAGTAAGAGAGATAGTTTGAAAAACTTTGGACAGGACACCTTGTTGTAGTGGGATGACGTTGAGCCACTTTATGGGTATAAAATTCTGGACGTTCGGGGATTATGCAAAGATTTGTTTTTGGGAATTAACAAAGGATGCAATCAATAAATGAAATGATAACAGCTCGGGTGTCCGTCATTTTAGCATAGAATGCGGGTGAAGAGAATTGTGGGCATGAACAAACCTAGATAAATATTGGTCGAAGATTAATAAGCAGTTAAGGAATGAAAGAGAGGACCATGATTGTAAATAAACAATTGACTTCAGGCGTAAGGGAGTAGAAAAGTTTTAATCTGTAGGTTGGGAAGTGAGATGTTGGAACGAATTACCTAAAGAGGAAATGAATTATGTACCTCAGACTTAAGATTTTAAGGTAAACATATGCATGAATATTAAGCAGGTACGTATGGAAATCGCTACCGGAGCATTAACCGCATCGCAATTAATAATAGACTAATAATGAAGGAACAGAAACTAGATAAAGGGTAACGTTGAAATGAAACTTTGGTCACATTATGTAGGGCCTAATCAAAATACGAGTGTAAATCGGTTTTAATTTCTAAGTTCACGAGTACACAACTTAATGGATCATGTTTTTAATAAATCAAGCCGAAAATATAAGAAGAAAATTTCCTTTTTAGTTTAATGATTTTTTCTAGAAATTCTTTAGCGAATAATATGTTGCTAGAATTCACAGATTCCATGTGTTAGTATAACAACATGTTTCGAAAAGACCTTCCCTATATCTGGTTAGTAAGGAAATAGATACTGCAGTCGTACTTCTAACGGGAAGTATTAGCTTTGATAAAGATATGAATTTCTTTTTCAGTATGATTGTAAGTGTTAAGTTTTTTAGTGTTCATACCACTACTGATTCAAGAGCATCTACAGTAACTACGACGCTAACTAATTTCGTCCATCGACCACATGCTACTTAATAACTTAAAAAATTAATTAAAAATCGTTTTTTAATAACCTTAATTCTGTAAAATCACTATCGTCTATACTAACCATTTCGAAAATTGATTTTGGCAATTTCTTCAAAGTTCTGTTGATGCTAAAACACACAAAATTACAAATACCACAAAAATGTTATGTAATGGTCCTATTTCTGCTGCCATTAGCCTAGAATATAATTTTTTTCCCTATTTCTCACTGCGTTACAAATTTCTTTATGTTGTATTGCATTAAAAAAAATGAAAATAAAACATAGTTGTCGTGCACACTAATATTTTGTAAGTTTGTTGTTTTGAAACAGAGATACGGATTTTTTTTTCTTTGTTTATTAAATTCGGAATATTGCTTCTCATTATACAGGAATAAATATTTCACATCTAGTGTACGAGGCATAGTCATCAGTTACAATGATTTAATTAGAGTGGGCAAATAAAATGAACTTTGCGCAGTGGCGTATGTCTTAATGTAGGATATATCAACTTACCCTCAGATTTAAGCTATTACACAGCATATTATGTATATTATTTATTGAGGCCTTCTTGCTTACACAATATGAAGATTTGGTTTTGAAATATTACCGTGGAGCCTTTAGAGATTCAAATACAAAGTGAGTTTGTGATGCACAAAACACAAATTAAAAATGTTAAGTACTGCAATCAGATTTTTTATAGTTACACTAAATTTATTAAATAAAATGAATGTATGAATCTTTGGTTAATGGAACTGCGAAACAGAGGATACAAAAATATTTCTTTGAGGTAGTTCTTTTATAGAAATGTTTGGATTATTATTTGGAATTGTCATTTAGTTGTATTGTGAGAGGCTAGCCGTAGAATTTAAAAATTTCCTCACTAGATGGCATAGAATTTAAGATGTAAACTTCAGAAAATTTGTATTATTCTTGCACATGGAAAAGACCCATAATTATATTAATAGCAATAATGGGTATGCAATAATTTAGGCATTGAAAATACATATCATACAGAAGAACAGTTTCAACGTCAAAAGAATCTTCATGTCCAATACGTTCATTTATACCGGAGCCTCTTGATGATAAAACATCTAACAGCAGAACACAGAACAATTCACGACCTGACAAATGTTTTGAAAGTTGTCTCTATGGTACGTTCATTCAATTTAAGGTTTCTATATTTTTACGCAAATGACTAAATTAATAACTAATAAAGCTGTGAGGACGCTTAGAATCACATGTTTTTAGAATATTGGAAATATTTTAAAATTATAAAAATAATAATCTGTGGAATTATATCCTTTAGGATAAATATATGCGAATAGAAACTAAGTTATAATGATTCAGATCTTTGTGTTTTATGGACTAATGTTTCTGTATAATAAAATGTGAATTTTTTCCTAGGTAGACAGATTATTGTGGCTGTCTTGCTTCAACATTTTTTATACATGAGAAATATTGTTTTAAAATATTTATTTAGTGAATATACAAATTTATTAATAGCGATTTCTAATTAAAAAATAGTAACATTTAGTAGCTGATAGTATATAGTTTTCTTGGTAGCTGATAACTGTACTGCTCCATAACACTAACGACTTTAATAGAACTGTTTATAAAATAAACGCCAGAGTAACTTTTTTTTCGTGTCTTACGTGTTTCGCCTGTTTTCGAGTTGTTATCAATGACGATACTGTATTGAAAAGTACATTTATTTTTACTATTTTAGCTAAAATATTTTGACGTAATTCTAAAATTTACATCCATCTGATTGTTTTATACTTAGTAACATTGATTGGTTTTTAAATATTAATTAATGATTTTTATCTAAATATATTTCTAACAAACCCGTAAAAGCTAAGCTAAATAAGATCTAACGATATTTAATTACTTATTGGTTGAAGGGAATTTCTCAACAGATCGAGCATGAGAAACACTTTTTAAGACAGTCACATGACACAAAAATATTGCCACCTATACATTCATGTTTGAAAGTAAATTCAGTTTCCGGAGGTTTAACGAGATTGTTTTTGAAAAAATATAGTTAACTTGCATCCAACGTGTTAGTATGTTCCAGGGTCTGTGCTTTCAACATCGACACAAGACACATGTTGCCTACACGTGGGCAAAAACACATTGCGTTTTGTGATTTATTTTTTGATGCTAAAGTAAATCACTGTAGTGGCACAATATAATTATCGCAGAATGCAATCATTGACAGATATGATAAAGGAGCTGGAATGGGATTCATTGCAAGACAGGAGGATGAGGAGGGTCATGGGAGTGTACAGGGCGTATACTGGTGATGAGGCATGAAAGATGTTGCAGTAGGTATGAAAAGTAGTTCATGGAAGGGAAAAGAAATTTAAAGTTTGTAGAGGGCAAATGTAGGTGGGTGCAGGAAAGGGGAAGATTGGGGTGTAGGGAAATTGCCACCGGAGCCTGTGCTCCATTGCAATTAAATTAAATATATTAGAATAATTTTTGAAGTTTTCCTGAGTTCAAAACGAATAATAGTATCTAAAAATATGGACATGAAAGTCACTCTCGTAATCAGTTTTGCGTGGTTTACAAATTTGTATCATAAACACGGGAAGCAATTCAATGGCTTGCACCTTATAATGAAGCGGAAAAAGAAGTATCTGAACAGTAAAATTTTTACCAGTGTTTTACATTGATCGTAGTTCTATATAAAATTCACCTACACTTGATCTTGTTACATACGAAAGGTGAATGGGACGATATTTGCGAAAAACAAGTCTGCCAACTTTACGAGTTACATACTGGCAATGCAATGTATATATTATATACATATAAGCAGGATAACAGACAGTTATAAGTGTAAACTTAAAAACTGCGGTATGTATTATAAATCTAAAAGTTACAAAACTTTGGTCAGACCATTGCTCGAATATGGTAGTGTAGTATGGGACCCTCATTTTACGTATCAAATACAGGAGTTGGAGAGGGTGCAAAAAAGGGCTGCTAGATTTGTTTCTGGAAATTATCGCAGAATGCAATCAGTGACGGATATGATAAAGGAGCTAATGGGATTCATTGCAAGACAGGAGGAGAATGAGGAGGGTCATGGGAGTGTACAGGGCTATACTGGCGATGAGCATGGAAAGATATTGCAATAGGTATGAAAAGTAGTGCATGGAAGGGAAAAGATGACCATGACCACAAGCTGGCACTCGATTTCAGGACAAGGATGTGGGAAGATTCTCTTATTTAGATAAGGGCGTCAGGATTGGAATGAGTTACCAAGAGAAATGATGAATAATTTACCGAAAACTTTGAAAGAATTTAAAGATAAAATTTGTAGAGGGCAAATGTAGGTAGTGCAGGATAGGGGGATGGGTGTGTAGGGAAATTGCCACCGGAGCCTGTGCTCCATTGCAATTAAATTAAATTAAATCTAAATAGACGGCAGGCGGATCAATAAATGATAATCTGTTAATTATCTGACAGTTAGGCCTATACACTCTGCATTATTTAGTAACAGACCACTCACAAAGATAAATTAAATTAACGGTATTAAAATCTAAATTCGTCGTGTCTTATGTTAGTTTGTCTCTCCACGCCTGAGAAATGTGAAATACTGCTACCTAATGCAAGCAAAAGATTAACATAGGATCCATTTATTTATTACGGCAGAAAAAAGATATTGGATAAGATTTTTTTTTAATTATGGCTTTACGCCTCGTTGACATCGAGGTCATCAGAGGCGGGATGGAACTGATGAAAAGGAACGGGAAGAAATTTGGCCATGGCCTTTTGAAGGATGTATTCGCCTTGAGTGATCTTGGGAAACCATGGAAAACCCAAATCTGGATACACGGACGAGGATTCGAACAGGCGTCCTCCCGAATGCGAATCCAGAGTATTAACTGCTCATCCACCACGTTCGGTTTATTATTGGATACAAGTTTTGATGCCAAATCTTCGAAGTAGCTAGACGAGGCAGCAATAAATAAAAAAAGTAATATGATCACTATCCGAACTTTAGACTTTATAAATTAAAATAAAACAAACTGCGACTAGATACCATGCCGAACCATAACTACCCTTTGGTTCCCTGTTTTGGGATTTGATTTTGGTATTACGGTTGATAATAGATACATGACAACCAGATTAAATAAAACTGGTAACATTCTCGTAAAAATATTTCAGAAGAGATCTGTATATGTAGCCTAAACATAGAAATGTACCAAAATTTATTAGTATCGAACACGGTCGACGAACGGTATCATTGAGTTATAGTGATCAGGGGAATCTTACTTCGATTCTTGTTCGGGACACTCAGTTTACAATAACATTCAAGAATTATTTAGTCTGAAATACCATTTACCCCTTCCTTTCTGTAGCAGCCAATGAACAATCCTGGTTTCAACGAAGCAATTTTTCAGGTAAAATTAAGAAGTTCTGTGCACTATGAAATCGGCCCAGAATCAGTTCTCATTTCGGTGTATTCCAACTCCTGACTCCTTTAACTTTAAAAGAAAATTTTCCCACTTTCCTTATGCCTGAAAATCGAAAGCCAGTTTATGGCGGTGGTCATCTTTTCCCTTCCACGCACCCTCATCCTTTTTCCACCAATACCTTACCAGGCATTACCACCAACACATGTTTTGTACCCTCCCAGCACTTTGTTGACCCTCCTGCTAATTCTCTGATGAAACCGAATGAACTGCTTTATCATATCAGTTGAATAAAATTCTGTAAAATTATATACATATATACTGTGTTGTGATTTTGGTGTTGAGGATTGGAATCATCGTGTATAGAGAACTGAAGAACTTGTAATTAGAAATTTAGAAGAAACATTTTAAAGAAGCAAAGCTTCAAAGAGCCATTAATATATCGAAAGAAATTTTCTCACCATTACCGTCAGTATAAACTAATATATTCCACTACCCGAAGGTTGGTCGGATCCTCCCAAACGAGATGCACTAAGCCATTGTATCGGGGGCAGGACGGCAAGTTACTTTTTCTGGGACCTTTAGTTTTAATGTGGAATCCGAAAAAAAATAGCTCATATGACCAAATAAAACTTAACTTAGTCCACAGCCCGAAGATTGGTTGGATCCTCCCGGAGGAGGCATACTAAGCCATTGTTTCAGAGGTAGGACGGCCAGTTCCTTTCCTCTGGGACCTACAGTTTAACGTGGAATCAGAATCACGGAGTGTCCTGGCATAGCTCATATGATCAAACACAACTCTCAAAATTCCTGCGCCTGCCGGGATTCGAAACCTGGACCGGAGCAGCGAACGTTTTGAAAGCAAGCGCCTTAACCATTGAGCTACCAGGATGCTCAATTTCCTGCCCCTACCGGGATTAGAACTCGGGACGGGGCCTGCCAACTTTTGAAAGCAAACGTCTTAAAGACTTCACCCCCCTTCCCCGATATAACAGTTTTATTTACAGATACAATAATTACACAAATAACATACTGATGAGCTACCAGTCCGCAGTAAGAAGTATTGAATTTTGCAAATCCAAAGGATCTGATGTTGCTCGGTACTCGTGAAGGTCAGTTTGTGTCGAGGAAGTCTTTGCGAGCCAGCGGGACGGTCCGAAGGCACGTTTTCTTGCCCGAGGTAACGGGAGATCCAAAGGCGGCTATGACGCCACAAATCTGCGTGTCGGACAACAATGGGGCCCCAGACAGCGACGACAAAAGGCCGCACGTAATAGCTTTCGGCGCGGCGAGAGGGGAGGGGGGGGGGTGCGAACTGCTCTTATTACCCCCCCCCCCACCACGGCCGGTCCCACTGCCGAGAAACTCCCGGTCACAATTCTCTCTCATTCGTCTGGATAATGACTGAATGAATTTCGCGGCTCTATTTTTTTTGCCAATTCTCTTTTAGCCGGTACTGGGAAATATACGAATGTGTACAAGATTTTTCAAAAATAAGGAGCATATTAAAATTTTTATTTCTCCCAAACTATAAAAGGTACGTATACGTGCAATCCATTACCGGATAGTTCCATTCGATGTAGGGATGGTGATCTGAGATCGATTAATCGAAGAATTGATCTTTTGAACAAAAAAATCGATTTTTTTAAAAAATCGATTTATAGTACTGAATCGATCCAGTGAATCGATATTTCATCCGTGAAAATCGAATGTGAAAAAGCACTTTCTACATGTAATGCCCTTGCACATGAAAGTCAGGATTTAAACGAAGAATTGAAACACTATTTATCGCAAGCAGTTGTGCACCTGAAGCATGATCCTATACTTTATTGGCAAAAAAAAATAAAAAAAATCAATTATCTTCACGTTTACTCAACAGCCAAGAAGTATATCTGTATAGTGGGATAATCAGAACCTTGCGACCGCCTTTTTTTATTTCCGGCAACATCGCAAGTGATGAGCGAAACCGCTTGGATCATAGTAGACTGGACAGACTGTTGTTCCTGAAAAGCTTAGACATTAAGCACTGGGAACTGTAAACTATATCATTTCAAAACCGTTTTATGTAACCAACAAATTTGTGAAATAAATGTCTTATTGTATGCCTCATACTTTGATTTAGTTGTAGAAAAGCTTTAATTAGTTTAAAAATGATAGAAGATCGATTATTACGGGATCCTTTTTGTTTTCCATGATTGGAATTATATTGTAAAATGCGAACACGAAAACCAAATCCAAAACTGATCGATTTTTAGAAAATCGATCTTTTAGACCTCGATTTTTTTGTGAATCGACTTATCAAATTTCGATTCGAATCGATTCAAGAATCGATCTTTTTCGGAAAAAATCGCCATCCCTAATTCGATGCCACCAACGGCGCTGTTGTCCAGTGGCGTAGCTAGGTCAACAAGGGCCCCGGTGCAAAAAAATTATTTTGGGCCCTCAGGCCAGACGGGCGACCTTTTTTTGCTTTGTGTGCTGGTAGGGGCCTCCTGAACTGAGGATGAGGGCCCTTGAATTATTCTTTAGGGGCCCCTGAGCAGTGGTTGGGGCCCCCCTGAGCACAGCGAGGGCCCCTAGTGAGGGGCTCTTGTACTCTCATGGGCCCCTTAGTCGACGGTAGAGCTAAAAAAAAAAAAAAAAAAAAAGTCGCCAGTTTGCCGTGAAGGCTCGTGGGGCCCTCTAAACTGCGCTTGAGGGCCCCTAGAGGTGCGCTTTGGGGCCCCTTGGGGGCCCCCTGAGCGTGAGGGCCCCGGTGCACTGCACCGCCTAGCCCCTTAGTAGCTACGCCCCTGCTGTTGTCTACGTGAAAATGGCGACGCCACAGAAGTCGTATTGAGTTCCGCGCAATCCATTGTTGATTTGCAGTGCCAGCTCGTCGTAAACAGATTTACGATTACTAGTTTAAGAAATTCGTAGAAGATGAGTGTACAAGCAAAGGGAAAGCACAAAGCGACTTCTGTAGCGTCGCCGTTTCCAGATAAACAGATAACAGAAACTAATAGACGGCGGTTAAAAGCTTTGATCTTTCCTCTATCCGGTATAAGGAAATGCAAATGAAAAAATATATTAATAATATGGTATCGATATTTACAAACAGTGTCGATATGAATCGAGAGAAAAATATCCCTAAAATATTTAAGAAAATTCGGAAAATTAAAGATACGTATGGAAATTTTACAATCAATCAAACCTGTATTTATCTGATCTAGACATCAAAGTAACTCTGTTTGAAATGTTCCCTGTTGTCTGGTGCCGCCAAGTTAACTACAGAAGCCACTCTTTCGGGCGACACAGAAGAGGCTT
Source organism: Vandiemenella viatica (assembly GCA_031002005.1). NCBI lineage: Eukaryota > Metazoa > Arthropoda > Insecta > Orthoptera > Morabidae > Vandiemenella > Vandiemenella viatica. Next base: position 18,818 of record JARYHS010015190.1, read on the forward strand.
GGCATACCAGGTACTTCGACAACGCATTAACTTTCATTCATCAATTAAAAAACCAACTGAAAACACAAGCTGTTAATTTACGTTAAACCGCAATTTCACAACAAGGATACTTAATCAATAATCTTCAACTTGATTAAAAATAATCTAACCGTTAACATACAAATATTTTGACAAAAAAATGACGTAACTTGAACCTGTTAAATTTTAACATTTTTTTTAACCTGTTATCCATTAATGAAAAACTGTTAAATCATGACGAATTCACTTTTTAAAGACACGTTCGGATCAGATATGTACGTATAATTATCCAATATATAAGAAACACATGAAATTGTATAATGATTTGCGTTCGTACAATAGTATCGAATTGCTACATAAAATTCATACTGCAGATAAAATATCGATTTTTTGATATATCTAGAATAACAATATCGACGATAATAAATATCGATTATTTTATGAAAGTATCGATACTTCGATACATCGATATATTTTTCCTAAACCTAGTGAGTGATGCATGGAACGTATTTGAATCTTTTATAGTTGTGAGAAATAAAAATGCAAAACAGCTCCACCTTTTCTAATAGCCTTGTATTATGAATTTGGAGTCTGGCAGCATAGTGGGAACGTCTATGACAAGGAATCGACAGGTCCTTGATTAGAATCTCGGTTACAACTTTGACTTTTACAGTCCATCAATCTGTCCTGAAACCTTGGCGGAACTTCATTGCTACGTCGGAAGCACATAACGCTTCCGCAGTACAGATCTATATATATAAAGATGAATGTATGTATGTTTGTTTGTTTGTTCTTCATACAAATCCACAGTTTTCATCCGATCTCGATGAAACTTCCTTTGAAACAAAGAAAATATACTGTCTACATTTGGTTGAAAAAATTATTCGTATAAATAATACACGTTGTCTTATAATTTCGAAAACTTACTGATCGGCGATAGACAGACGCGTTGGATGTGGAGGTCTCTGTACGATGTTTCCGTGTAGCGGTCAGGTAGCTCAGTGGTTAAAGCGCTTGCTTACTAATGTTTGGGTCGTGGTCTCAGGTTCAAATCTCCGTGGGAGCTAAGATTTTAAAAATTGTTTTTGATCGTAAGAGTCACGCCTGGACCGTCGATTATTCGGATTGAATATTAAACTGTAGGCCCTAGATATCACAAAGTTAGGGGTGCAATGCGAGGCAAATCGTAGGTAGTCTTGCATTGGTGTAGGTGTACACTTTTTTACGTTATATTGATCCCTCAGGGGTGATTCGCAGTCAGTGTGCGTGTGATCTGCAGTAATAATACTATAAATGCGGAAATAAGTCTCTGTCTTTTGTTACGTTTTGACAGCTAAATGCCTATACGGATATTGACGGAATTTGACAAGAAAATCTGTAGGGAGGGCACAGGAGATTTTTTTTCGGTATGATTAATAGTTTAGTCACGAAATTTTGAGAACTTATCGAATGGT
>JARYHS010015192.1:0-27001 GCA_031002005.1 Vandiemenella viatica
CTCACACCCTTTTTAACTGATGCATGTATCTCGTGATTCTCTACTTTTATTACCGCCACTTGATTCTTATATAGTTTATAGAGTATTCTTCTATCTCGATACTTTAGACCTGACTTCTTTAAAATTTTGAACATCTTGTCCCACCTAACATTATCAAAAGCTTTTTCTAAATCAACAAATGCCATAAAAGTAACTTTGTTTTTATTGATCCGCCCTTCAAGTATTAATCTTAAAGACAGAATTGCTTCCCTTGTACCGCGATTTTTCCTAAACCCAAACTGATACCGTTAGTCAAATCTACATAAACAATACAATACAATACATTCATTTTCCATTGATCCCAATATAAAAGACTGGCTCTGTGGGATGTGGAAAGTTGTCAATATACAGATAAAAAGTTGCATAACAAAATAATAAGTACACCACTAGATGTACAGTCATAGTATACGTGGTAGGTACATTAAACACTTCCATTACAAAATAATACATACACCAGAAGATGTACAGTCATAGCACATACGGTACATTTAAATAAAAAAAAATCCATAACAAAATAATACATACACCACAAGATGTACATAACATATATGGTATCGTAAACAATTAAGTAACAAACAAAATACATACACCAGGAGATGTACAGTCATAGCATTCATAGTAAATTAATTATGTGAACTATATTTACACAAGATACTGGCAGTTATTTTTTTAGATACCTTAGAAATAAAATCTTCGACAGAGTAGAAGGAGTTGTCAATTAAAAACTCTTTCAATTTTTTACTGAATTTATTCTTATCATCTACTAGACATTTAATATGTGTTGGGAGCATATTGAAGATATGTATCCCTGAATATTGGACCCCTTTTTGAACAAATGACAATGACTTGTAAGTCTTGTGAAGATCATTTTTACTTCTAGTGCCATAATTGTGTATTTTACTATTTGTTTCAAACAAAGTATAATTTGCGACTACATAGGACATTAATGTGTATATATACTCAGATGCTAATGTTAAAATCCCTAACTTCTTGAACAGCTCTCTACATAAAGTTCTATTGCTAACCCCACACATAATTCTTATTACACGCTTTTGGGCTCTGAACACGTTGTCTCTATGGGTAGAATTGCCCCAGAATATTATTCCATATGACAATAAGGAGTGAAAATAAGGAAAATAAACTAGCTGCCTCATATGGAGATCACCTAAAGCTGAAATTGTACGAATTGCAAACGTGGCTGCTGCCAATCGCTTTAGTAAGTCAGAAACATGTACTTTCCAATTTAAATTATGATCAATATACAAACCTAGAAATTTCACACTCTCATACCTCTTGAATGGACTGGCCTGCTAAATTTTATGTCTATATCAGGTGTTAATCTGTGTGATGTACTGAATTGAATATACTGAGTTTTATCAAAGTTTAAAGACAAGCCATTAGTTGTAAACCATTTATTAATCAGCTCAAAGACATAATTTGAAATATATTCTGTAGATAAATCTGGAGTGTTTTTAATTCCTATGTTTGTGTCATTTGCAAATTGGACAAATTTTGAGTTTTTAGATGTAACACGGGGTAGATCATTTATATATATTAAAAACAATAGTGGCCCCAATATAGATCCCTGAGGTACTCCACATCTGATTAATTTCCACTCAGAAAACAGTGGACCTCTTAAGGCAGCCTTAAAATTCTCCATTTATACTTTCTGTTTTCTATTCAGAAGGTAAGAACTAAGCCATTTATTAACAATGCCATCTATACCATAATACTTAAGTTTCTGTATCAGAATTTTATCAAATGCTTTAGATAAGTCACAAAAAATCCCACAGGAATTAATTTATCATTTATTCCTTCTAAAATATTGTGAGTGAATGCAAATATAGCTTGTTCTGTTGAATGCCCCTTTGGAAACCAAATTGTGATTTAGATTAAAATATTATTATTTTTTAGATGTGCATAAACTCTATTGTCCATTGCTTTCTCAAAAACTTTGGAGAAGGCTGTTAGTAATGAAATTGGTCGGTAAATCGATACAGCTGCCTTATCTCCCTTTTTACAGAGTGGTTTAACTACAGCATACTTAAGCCTTTCTGGAAAAGTACCCTCAAGTAAAGATATATTAAATAGATAACTTAGTATATTACTTAATTCTGTGGAGCACAATTTAATTAATCTGCTGGAAATCAGGAATAAATCAGGTTAAAATACAAATATCTTTGGAATACCGCGGAAACACGTACCGCACGAACGTGTGTATTTAAATTATAAATAAATATAGTTAATAGTTATTTTTTATTGTAATAGTAATTCGAAACTCTAAATTGTAATACATTTTACTACTGTGAGCGTTAGTGAGTGTTTTTATTCGTGCAAATAGATTTATTTGTGATTTAGTGCTTTGGTCTGTTCCGTGTTTACTTTCTGTGTTTGTTTACATTTTTGAACACTCGGCTTAAGTTCAGATTTTTGTTATAGAGCGAAAATATATTTAGATAAAGGTTACTTGTGAATTAATTTAGCAGATTTTTTGTAAGGTTAAGTTCAACAAATTTTGTTTCTCGTATTGTGTACTTTGTTGTTGTTAGTTTCTTGTAATCATGAGTGAAAAGTGTGGACATTGCCGTAGATTTTTGAGGGTTGGAATTTTTTGCGAAGGATGTGAGAAATGGTTTCATTGGGGAGCGATTTGTAGTGGCGTCGAAGTTGGGGAAATTGAGGAGGCTCTCCCATGGTTTTGTAAAGATTGTTTCAAAAGTAGGAAGATATTGGAGCAGGAGGAAAGGATTAGTGCCCTTCAGGCTGAACTGATAGAGGCTAGAAAGGAGTTGGATAGGCTGCGCAGGGAGGGAAACAGAGATGGTTGGGAACTGGTGACAGGGAAAAGGGCAATTAGAACAAGAAGGGCTTCTGATTCTTTTGTTGTTGGGGTGAAAAATAGGTTTGCCCTGTTGCCAGAGTTAGACAGGGATGAGCCTTCTGTAGTTGTAGGTGTAGGTAAAAAGCAGCAGACTTGTAGGAAAAACTGTGTAGTTAAGTCTGGTAGGCAGGGATTAGGGAAAAAGAAAGTCTTGCTGCTAGGTAGTAGCCATGGACGAGGTGTTGGGCCATTGGTACAGGAAAAATTAGGATCAGGTTTCCAGGTCATGAGTTTCTTCAAACCTAGTGCTAGTCTTGGTCAAGTAGTAGAAGATATAGGTTCTTTGTGTAAGGAGTTCACAGATGAGGATCATGTAGTGATAGTGGGAGGAGCGGGAAATAGTTTGGGCAGGAATGATAGGTATAGTATCAGAGATGACCTGGAGAAAATAGCAGAAGCAACGTGCCACACTCGGGTCAGTGTGGTGTCGGTCTTGAGACGCTATGATCGGCCACAGATGAACTCTGCTGTGAGGCGAGTGAATCTGGAACTGGAACGGTATCTCATGTCTGATATTGGCTCTGGCATGGGCTTGGTACCTGTAGATGCTATTGATAGGTGGGATTATACTAGGCATGGCCTACACCTCAATAGTAGAGGGAAGGGGGTTCTTTCTGATCTCATAGCAAAACAATTAATTGGGGCCACAAATTCACATGAAAAGATACCTGTTGTTAATGGTGTTAGGGCAGCTCCTTTTTTAGATTAGGATCATGTATTAGGCAGAGAGTTTTGAAGGAAATTAGTTTAAACAATAATGAGTTTTCAGATACCAAAATTAAAGATTCTGTAGGAATTAATTTATTACATCAGAATATCAGAGGGTTAGCAAATAAAGTGGATGAATTGCTAGTCCACATAAATGAATTAAATGATATCAATAGAATTGATGTTTTATGCTTGTCTGAACACCATATAACTGCAGGAATAGGTATGTCAAATGTAACTGATTTTAATTTAGCTTCTCATTATTGTAGAACGAACTTGGAGAAAGGAGGAGTTGTCACTTATGTTAGAAATAGTTATAGTTTTGAGGATATAAGTATTAGCAAATATTGTGTTGACCAAAATTTTGAAGCCTGTGCTACACAGCTATGTTTTAATAATGAAATTTTCATAATAGTAACAGTATATAGAGCACCATCGGGAAACCTTTCTGTTTTTATGAATCAGTTTGAACTCTTATTAACATTTTTAAGCAGAAAAGAAGTCAACATAGTCGTATGTGGTGATTTTAATGTAGATTTTCTAAATAACTTACCCTGTAAAGTCATGTTAGAATCATTAGTCAGTTCATTCAATTTAACTCAGGTAGTTAATTTTCCAACTAGAATAATGAATAATAGTCACTCAGCTATAGACAATGTTTTCCTAGATACCTCAAAATTCAGTTATACCATCAAGCCATCCATCAATGGACTTTCGGATCACGATGCCCAGTTATTAACCATCACCACTTCAATAGGAACTAGCACTAAGAGTAATGTCTTTAAACTTCAGCGTGTAATAAATGATGAGTCAGTTACTTGTTTTAGAAAGTGCCTGAATACCACAAACTGGGAACAGGTATACAGTGCTCAAGGTATGGATGAAAAATACAACATTTTTAGTAACATTGTATTAAATTTCTTTGAAAGTTGCTTCCCCTTGAAAAAGTGTCGTGCTTCTCAAAAAGAACAAAAGCCTTGGATAACTATTGGCATTAGAACATCATGCGTTAATAAAAGGAAGTTGTATATTGCCTCTAGGAACAGTGAGAATGCTAATGTTAAAACACATTACAAACAGTACTGCAAAATACTGAAAAAGGTTATTAAAGAATCTAAAAGTATGTATTACAAACATAAAATTCATGATTCTGAAAATAAAATTAAAACAATATGGGACATTGTAAAAAAGGAAACAGGAAAGAGTAATCAAACAAGTAATCATATTTTTGTCAAAGAAAATTCAGTAGAATCTAATTTCTCAATTGCTGATAATTTTAATAAACATTTTTTATCTGTTGCTGATAAGTTGTCTGCTAATAGCTCAGTGACACACAGTATGGATTTTGTCAAAAAAGGCTTCCAAGAAAAATTTAACTCTATGTCTATAAAATTAGCTACTCCAGAAGAAATAAGAAAAATTATCAAATCCCTTAAGAGCAAATACTCAAGTGGTTATGATGGGATTTCCAGCATGGTTAATTAAATTGTGCTCCACAGAATTAAGTAATATACTAAGTTATCTATTTAATATATCTTTACTTGAGGGTACTTTTCCAGAAAGGCTTAAGTATGCTGTAGTGAAACCACTCTATAAAAAGGGAGATAAGGCAGCCGTATCGAATTACCGACCAATTTCATTACTAACAGCCTTCTCCAAAGTTTTTGAGAAAGCAATGTACAATAGAGTTTATGAACATCTAAAAAATAATAATATTCTAACTAAATCACAATTTGGTTTTCAAAAGGGTCATTCAACAGAACAAGCTATATTTGCATTCACTGACAATATTTTAGAAGGAATAAATGATAAATTAATCCCTGTGGGAATTTTTTGTGACTTATCTAAAGCATTTGACTGTGTAGATCATAAAATTCTGATACAGAAACTTAAGTATTATGGTATAGATGGCATTGTTAATAAATGGCTTAGTTCTTACCTTCTAATAGAAAACAGAAAGTATAAATGGAGAATTTTAAGGCTGCCTTAAGAGGTCCACTGTTCTCTGAGTGGAAATTAATCAGATGTGGAGTACCTCAGGGTTCTATATTGGGGCCACTATTGTTTTTAATATATATAAATGATCTACCCTGTGTTTCATCTAAAAACTCAAAATTTGTCCAATTTGCAGATGACACAAACATAGGAATTAAAAACACTCCAGATTTATCTACAGAATATATTTCAAATTATGTATTTGAACTGATTAATAAATGGTTTACAGCTAATGGCTTGTCTTTAAACTTCGATAAAACTCAGTATATGCAATTCAGTACATCACACAGATTAACACCTGACATAGACATAAAATGTGCAGGCCAGTCCATTCAAGAGGTAGATAGTGTGAAATTTCTAGGTTTGTATATTGATCATAATTTAAATTGGAAAGTACATGTTTCTAACTTACTAAAGCGATTGGGAGCAGCCACATTTGCAATTCGTACAATTTCAGCTTTAGGTGATCTCCGTATGAGACAGCTAGTTTATTTTGCTTATTTTCACTCCTTATTGTCATATGGAATAATATTCTGGGGCAATTCTACCCATAGAGACAAAGTGTTCAGAGCCCAAAAGCGTGTAATAAGAATTATGTGTGGGGTTAGCAATAGAACTTCATGTAGAGAGCTGTTCAAGAAGTTAGGGATTTTAACATTAGCATCTGAGTATATATACACATTAATGTCCTTTGTAGTCACAAATTATACTTTGTTTGAAACAAATAGTAAAATACACAATTATGGCACTAGAAGTAAAAATGATCTTCACAAGACTTACAAGTCATTGTCATTTGTTCAAAAAGGGGTCCGATATTCAGGGATACATATCTTCAATATGCTCCCAACACATATTAAATGTCTAGTAGATGATAAGAATAAATTCAGGAAAAAATTGAAAGAATTTTTAATTGACAACTCCTTCTACTCTGTCGAGGAATTTATTTCTAAGGTATCTAAAAAATAACTGCCAGTATCTTGTGTAAATTTAGTTCACATAATTAATTTACCATGTATGCTATGACTGTACATCTCCTGGTGTATGTATTTAGTTTGTTACATAATTATTTACGGTACCATATATGTTATGACTGTACATCTTGTAGTGTATGTATTATTTTGTAATGGAAGTGTTTAATGTACCTTATACTATGACTGTACATCTAGTGGTGTACTTATTATTTTGTTATGCAACTGTTTATCTGTAATTTGACAACTTTCCACATCCCACAGAGCCAGTCTCTTATATTGGGATCAATGGAAAATGAATGTATTGTATTGTATTGTACTTCACAACTCATTCTAAGCAAATGGGATTCCAGTGAATATGTTGAGTGTCGTTACAACAAAAACGAGAATGTGTTGCTAAACAGCTTTGTTTTCTCAATAGTAGGCTACTGTAAAATTTTCACATCTTTTCACTAAAGTGGAAACTATGGGTTTAAAAACATCCATATTGAACAGTGTAAACTGTTTGGAATATACACGCCTTCTATAAAGCAACTGATTCCTATGTTGCAGCTGAGATAGTTAAACATACGGCGAATATCACAGGATTCCACTTATACAGATTAATGACTAACATGAGCTCGCTCAACACAGAACATCAAGCACACGGCCAACTGACTAGTAAGCACGAGGCAAATAAAAACAACCGCCATATTGTGAAGCAGCTACATGAACTGCACGACTCCATACACACACAAAAGAAGTAAACCCACCTCTTCTTTAATGCGGACAGCATTTTCTATCTCCATACCGCCTCCTCCTGTTGTCGGGACAGAGTAATACGCAGTATTACCTGCTATTACAGTCACACCAAACACAACGTAAAACATACAAAACTAAAAGCTAACGGTTTTTATTCAAAGATACTGAGTATTGAAACGAAGCATTCCACTCAAAGTTACGAGTGTTCTATTAAAAAGTTTACGCTGGGGAGAAAAATATTCCGATCTTGGTAAATGTGATAAGATTACTTTCTCAAATGTATGTCACTAAAAAAGCCACATAAAGGGATGTTTCGTATTATTTTCCTCAATTTAATATCATATATTATTAATATGTAATGAACTGATGGGTAATAAAGCAATCAGTTTAATTGAATTAGGCTGTTGCGCATGCAGAGTTAGCAATTATACATTTCTTAGTATTGTTTTATTATTTTTATGATTATCTTACGCTGTTTCAGTGCTAAATTTCACCCCTCCCCTCCCGCCCCGATCTTCTTTGCGATTTACGAATTTTATGTTTAAATCCCTTCAGCAATTTTTTTCCGTTATATAAAGAAAATAATTGTAGAAGGAATAAATTAGAAAATAATTAAGCAGTTAAAAAAAGCAACACATAATATATACACCACAGTAAAACAGACATTAACCTCAACATCAAGTGATATACCACACTACAAACTAAATATCAACAAAGACACACAAAATTGAATATTTTTTTTTTTTAATTCGATAATTCGAAAAAAATTAGGACGAACGACTTAATATAGAAAAAAAAAACCACAAGTCACAAAATACTTCAACTCAGGTATACAGACAAATATATAATGACCGACAAACTCAACGCAATGACCAGGTACACAGAAAATTCGAAACAGCAATGATGGACTTCGTACAGTTACTGTTTCTTATTTCCTGTAATAATTTTTATTTTTCTGTAGTCATTTGTTGAGTCTTATTATTAGTTTTTGAATATTTAATAATTTTCTCTTGTGTAATTATTCTTCTAGTTTCAGTAATATTATGCTATACTTGCTCTTTTCTGTCATCTTTTTGTTTTCACTGTAACTAATTGTTCATAAATAGTGATAATTGTGTTTACTAAATAGCCATCATAAGATATATTCAAATAAAATGGTTTTTCCTTTGGAAGAAATAAATAAAAAGGTACAACAAACATGGAAAAGAACTAAAATAATCATCTAACATTTATTTCTTACTTCAGATTGATTGAGTTCGAGTATTTCCCGGTGGCAATGTAGTTTTCCACCTGGCCATTTCTTACCCGCCTTAGATTCGGTGGTTTCTAGCCTATTTCTGCAGCCGTGAAGGTGAATGCCGGAACGATCCCCAAAAATCCATCTCAGAAACTACACATTTCACAAACAAAAAACAAAAATTCTCACTCGCTGCTATGTCACGTCTAGACCTGGCTGCATGGAGCCACAAAATCCAAAAGAAGAAGGCGCCTAGAAGAAGAAGAACGCTGGAAGGCAGCCGCCACAAAAGGTTGCGAAGAAGGAGGAGTGTTATTATTCCAGTCCATGACTTTCTTAACTACGGAGAAAATTTCTAACTCTCTTGCGCATAAAATCGAGTGTTAGCTTGTGGTCGCTGTTTATTTCCATGCACTACGCTTAGTTGTTCTCCGATACAAGTATGTGCCTCCTCACACTAGTAGTCTTGTGTAGTTCGCGAACGAACTAGTTCGGAAGAGCGCTCCCACAGGCGAACTACGCGAACTAGTTCCCAGATCTCTCGCTCCTTAGTTCGTTAGTTCGTTCGATCCTGTCCCGAAGACCAACTTTGTCTTAGTTTATTATCTAAAAGGAAATACAGTTCGCTGTCGACACATTTCACAGTAGATACAGATATAAAAAGAAAAGGAAAAAAAAATTATAACTGTTCAACATTAATAATTATTGCAGAAGTCACAAACGGAAATTGAACATGGAATGTGAAAATAAAACACATTTTGATCCCATTAACAATTAAAAGACAACCGTCGAAAACCACAACTACTATAACAAAGGAACGAGCGCGTACAGTAGCGCTAGCAGAGCGAGCGAAGGAGCTGTCTTTCTGGAATTCCAGAGCGGAGCGACCTAGTTCGCGAACTAAACTGAGCGCTACAGGTCGCAAACTAAATAGAGCGTTATCGGTTCGCGAACTAGCACCATTCGCCGCTAGGGTTACCAACATTTTTTCGGTTGATGGTAGTGTGTTTTTAGTATAACCTATAAAATTACATTACATTTAAAAAATATAATATTTTTCCGAAAGAGTATAAAAGGACAAAAGGTATGTTTTTTACTGTTTTTATTTTTTGAGCTCTCATATATTTTTTGCATTTCTAGCATCTTTAACAATTTTTTGTCTATTAAAATTGTCATATGTTTTATCGCTTTCAATTGTTAAATTAATGTCGACCAAAAGCTCATTTTTGTTTTTGTTGATGTTTTTCGGGCTTTAGGGCGCGTCAACATCGAGGTTATTATCGCCCAGCTTATTTTTTTATTAATGAAATACTGCTCTTACTTTTACCTAGACTTCGTGTAATATTGTTACTTCTGAGTAAAGTTCGTTCACTTTGATACTCATTTTTTCTTGTAAATTTAGAACCTCTAATATTGTCTCACAGTCATCAAGTGAAACCTCGTGTGTTTTTGTTTTTAATAGCCAATTGCTTTCATTAAAATCTAACCATTTATTAAGATAGTCCAGACATTTATCAACGAATACAAGAAAAATTATTTTTAATATTATCACTTTCTGTGGAGAATTGGACTTCTAAAAATTAATATTCTACGAATGCATGTAAAGTAAAAATATAATATTTATTTAATTTACCCATTTTTGGAAAGGACAATGAGCACTTTGGTTTATAGGCGGCCATTGACCATGCTAATTTCATTTGAAAGGGCTGTTATTAAGTAATAACTTTTGTTAAGAAGGTCATATTAAATTCCATTTAGAAACGATTAATGAATTTCCTAATAAAACTGACATAACAAACAAAATAGCAGGTGTAGTAGCGATAGCAAGGCGACCGAACGATCTGTTTGTCTGAATTCGATACGCGAACTAACGAACTAAAAGAGCGAGCCAGTTCGCGAGAGAGCTGCGAATTGAACTGAGCGCTCCCCTTCGCGAACTATAATGCGCAAGTCTACACCCTAGTATATGCATCCATCTTGTTTATCGTATCAGTTTACTGATTGTGTTCTGATGTAATTTCCACAGACAATTCTAACTGCAATCCTTTGCACCTCCTCCAACTTATGTGTATGATGCTCAAAATGTGGGTCCCGAACTACATCACCATATTCGAGCAGAGTCTGACCAAGATTTTGAAACACTTACTTCTCTGGAACATCTCCTCATCGCTCTCTCCAGTTAGTGAAGAATTTGAATAAAGACGGTGGCTATGGCTTAAGCGAAACGTGGAAATGTGCACTCGTCGACATTCGCAACACAAAACCTCCAACGACAAGATCTCTGGAACAGTTGACATCCCGCTGCCGGTAACCACAACAGTTAGCTCAGTGACAGAGTTGTGTGAAAGCCACACCATTTCGAGTCTGAAAACCCTGATGAAGGCACCAGGTTGGGCACCGAAACGATGGTACTGAACCATCAATTAAAGCAGTGCGATCCCCGAAAAAAGTAAGTGGAATATTTAATTAATATGACGCCTGCTAAAAGCGTAAAATGTTGTATTAAAAAATAGCTATTTCTCAAGATACAGATTAAAGATAAATATGCACAATTTGATTTCAATGGGCTGTATTGACAGATGATAATATTCAAGTGCACGACACATTTTGTAAGTGCCAATGGCAACGGGAATCATGTAGAGAATTTAATGTTATGTGGAAATATGCCTGGTTCAATAACTCTCGGTGATACTATCAATAGAATTTTATAAAATATTTATCAGCCAGTTCAATCATTTCTGATGTGGCCTATTTTTTCAGATATATATTGAGCAGTCTTTTCGAAATTGCACGATCTTGGGCGTGGTGATTACCCCTTTGACTGCTGTTGACGTGAATACACGTCATGCTGCCTGCTGGCCCCGAGTGCTAATGATGAGTTTAGACGCAGCCGCCGGTTTTCCCCTGAGCGCTGTTGACGAGTTAAGCCGCACCCGCCTGCCACTACCTGAGTGCTGATGACGAATATATACGCGCCGCTACCTTAGTCGTACAGCGGACTTCACGAGCCATTTCTCAATAGCCTTTTGCAGTTCTGGTCGCTAGTTTATCGTCCGAATGTTTGTCAGTAGGGAGCTTAGGCGTTGCTCTACAGTTCACTATTCAACAGAAATTACATCAGTTTTCTTTGTGTCCTGTATTTTATGAATAAAATTGCAAGACGTCATGGGTGCATTGAGGAAGAAATCATGGAGATTCTTACGAGGAGTGACACCGAGGATGAACTACTTGATTTTGATGGAAGTGATAGCTTTTCCACAGAATCGGAAGGCTGTAGTCATAAACCATACTCGTCAGCAGGGGTGACAATGCAGTCTCATGTTTCAACAAGAGATGTTAGTTGTTCTGAATATGAAGAATCAGAAAGTGATAGTGAAACGCTTACGAAGAAATTACGTCTTAGTGATAAATCTGACTGGAAAGAAAATGATTTTCGTCTAGTTAGTTACGCACTTGATGATACGCTGTTGGGACATGTGTGTCAAATAGGGAATGTGCCAAGTATTCTGTCAGTTTTCATGTTATTTTTTTTACAGAAGAACTGATGAAATATATAGTTGATGAAAAGAATCGGTTTTATATTACCACTATGGAGAATATTCCAGAATAGGTGCATTCTTGAATATCAAAGTGGAAAGATACTGAATATGATGAAATTTTTTGTTTCATAGTTATTTGTCTTCTGATGCATCGCTTGAAAAAAATTAGCTAATATTGGAACAGAGATGTTCTTCTAAATACCGCAATTCTTGGTGAACTTATCTCCAGATACCGCTTTTTGTTATTTTAGTGAGGTTTCGTGAGATTTCTCCGAAACCCCCCCCCCCCCGCCCCGCCTTATTTCAACTCGCGTAGTAATGGACAGAAACTTCACAGCTTTGAAATGTTGAAAAATCTGTTGAGTACTTATGTGAAACAAATTTCATCAAAGAAACAAAATTATGTATAATCGGGTAATTACATAGCGCAGCAAACATTCAGTCAACATCGAGATATTTTGGGAATCTACATATACTAAGATATTCCGCAAGCCAAATTTCGGTGTTGGGGGAGGATGCTTGTGCAATTATCATTTTCAGGTGTCTTTTTATATTCGTGAATAGCACGAGGAAAAATCGGATGCCTTTAACTCTCTGTATAAGTTCGAATATCTCTAATTTAACAGTCGTGGTCTGAACGCGGTATGTAAGTGTGGAAGTAAAATATTTCTAGCATCTTCTTCGAATCTACGTTCTTTAAAATTCAACAAAAACACTCTGATACATTAAGGAACATATAGAAAATTGCAGTTGTTATAAACGGGTATGCAGGAAATAACAGTAAACTATTAAGGTAAATTTAAGAATCACGATGCTTTCGATATAAGCTGCGAAAATCTAGTAAAAACTACAAGCAAGATGTATTTATTAGTGACGAAAAATAGGGTTAATGATTGTTTGATTCTGCAGTAATTTATTTGCAGAGAAACTATGTAGTGCGAGTATTTATTGTGTATCAGCCGTGAGAGGTCACGCCAGGAAATGTTCAGCACAGGGCGGTTGGGGCAGCGCGGGCCGCTCCAGTCCCCAGGAATAATCACTCAGCACAGGTAGCCGGCCTCAGCGCGGCAGGTAGACGATCCGCTGTCAGCAGTCAAAGGGTTAAGCTTCAGCCTTATAAAATATATGTGCCAAATATTGCCTTAAGTTACCTTAAAGACATTCCTATTTGAGGAGAACACAGACAAGTAGGAGTGAAGAAAACAATTAGTCAAACAAGGAAGAGCTTATACGAGTGGAGCGATAATTCATTACAATAATACTTAGGAATAAAACATTGCTCTGATTAAAGTTGATATTCTCTTATCCCTACCTCCCATACACTATTAACGAAACATATATATTGGATGAAAGGAAACCTCCTGCAATATTTATTAAGCTCTGAGGTCAAAATTTTCCTTCCAGCTTTAGTCCCTCAACAATGTTCAATATAATTACACAGTTTTTAACAGGCAGATTAATATATCAGGTATGCATCTGTAAACAATCAATTTTCTCCATATTTTTTGGTACGTTTGGTCCACATCCAGTACAACAATCTGCTACTCGCCAGATTAGTCTAGTCTTGCATGTCAGCTGTTTCCATACGTGGGATATTGCATATCAGTCCTCTGTGCTAACCACGCCTTATCACTTGGTCTCGTTATATGTTTCCTTTTTTGATCCTGCTGTTTCTTTTATTCGGATAGTAAATCAGTACCATAATACTTTGTTTATTTTAGCTACAATCTGAGCTTAAACCCTACACTTCTTAGGTTATTCTGAACATATTATGGATTTGAAAAAAAGTGTATATTTAGAAAGAGGAAATCTGTGTTTCTTTTCTTTTTTTACTCATGGCTTTATGCCTCATCAATATTGAGGTCGTTTAAAGATCTCTCAGGCGTGCAGCCGGGTCATTTGGTCGTAGATGCACAAACTGATTGGCGAAAAATTTGGGCCTGAGCTCACAAAACTGTTCAGCTTTTGTCCTAACGTCAAAATATTTTCTCTTCGATGGACAGTATTATGAACAGACGGATGGAGTAGCTATGGGTAGCCCACTGTCACCTGTGGTTGCCAACATGTACATGGAGCACTTTGAGTATGAAGCACTGGAATCAGCACAGTTAAAACCAACGGTTTTCTACAGATATGTTGATGACACATTTGTCGTCTGGCCACACGGAAAAGAAGAACTTCAATCTTTTCTGCAACACCTGAACTCCATCCACAGCCAGATACAATTCACCATGGAGGTGGAACAGAATGGCCAACTACCTTTTTTTAATGTACTGGTAAAGAGAAGACCGGATGGACACATTAGGGTACAGTGTTTACCGGAAGGCTTCCCATACGGACCAGTATTTACTTGCCTCTAGCTGCCACCACCCGTCACAGAGGGAAGGAGTGCTAAATACAGTGGTTCACAGAGCACGTGTGATTTCTGACAAAGCTTGTCTGCTGAACTAACACACCTCAAGAACGTGTTCCAGAGTAATGGCTCCGACAACCGCCAAATTCGGCGCGTCTTCAGGCGGAAGACCTCGCAACAACCAACTGAGGAAGAGGACAAGCCAAGAGCCACAGCCTTCATCCTGTACCCCGGCAATGTATCAAGCAAGATTGACAGAATTCTACGCCGACAAAACCGTGTACCGCCCGCCGGCCAAGATTAAAGCCCTACTTGGCTCGGTTAAAGATGTTTTGGGTCTCAGGAAACCTGGCGTATACCACATACCGTGCGAGTGTGGAAAATCATACGTCGGGCAGACTATTCGCACGATCGAAGAACGGTGTAGGGAACATAAACGCCACACCGAACTACAGCAGCCGTCAAAATCCGCAGTTGCTGAACATTGTCTTGAGACACGGCATAAAATTAAAAATGAGGACACCGAAGTTCTGAGAAACACATCTCACTTCTGGGACTGTGTATACAAGGAAGCCATCGAGATCCGGCTACGGAGTAACCTCATAAACAAAGACAACGGGTTCCAACTAAGCCAGGCTTGGAACCCAGCACCTGAAGCGGCTCCGCAAACACCAGAGCCGAGGCACTGTGCGCGACGGAGGTGGCGTACAGACTGATGGACACTGCTCGACGCGCTGTAACGCACCGCCCTCGGAGTGCCGCGGCGGGAGTGGGAGGGCGGGGTCGTAGGGTATAAATATCGACGCGTGCGGAGCAGACCAGAAAAATAAAAAATAAAATAATATATATAAAAATATTAAAAATAAATGAAAACATACTGCAAAAACTCTGCTGAGCAGCAGGTAATGACAAACTGTCAACAGAAATGTCAACCTGTCCAAAATAAAATGTAGGGGCAGATGTCACCAATAAGGGTGACAGGTACCCCTTCCCGAATACAGCCAACGCCTACGGCGTTGGCAGAAGCCGCGCTTCTCTCTCGCAGACCAGCAGTCGCGTCCTGGACTGCGTTCCTCACGCCGACCACTGGACAAAACCTGAAGATGATGGCACGTTACGCCATCGAAAATTCGTGCATCTACGACCAAATGACCCGGCTGCACGCCCGAGAGACCTTCAAACATCAGATCCGCCGGGAAAACTTACGATTACACAACATTGAGGTCATTCATAAAGGTGGGACAGCTGTGTTAATATAGGAGACATCTTTTAGGATTGTGGAAAAGCAAATTTCGATACATCACATGTAACACACAAAGTCGCTGTATACACTATTTTCTAGGGATTATTCCAGAAGAAAAACATTTTTCTATGAGCAGCTTCGTTTAAAACTTCAATCATCGTTCGTCGGTGATTTCTCTGAGCTATAGAAATAGCTCCTAATGTGTTAGTGCTTTATTTGTGACAAATGCAATACAGGAGGGTAACTGTGGTGTTTGAGATGCAGTCGTTACTCACTTCCCATCTGTAGTGTGTCTTTGTTAATGACACGTCTCTAAAGCTAGTCTACATTGAAAAAAGGAAATATGGTCTGGCTGTGAATGCCTGATCACTTTATTTAATCAGCATCTTACCGATATTTATTTATCACTTCGTAAGAAGTAGTTCACGAGCTTTTGAGGCATGTTTGATGCAAATTTATGAACATATAAAAAACTGTAATTTTCTTTGGCCTTTGAGTAAAGTCATACAAACGGCAAGTCAGAGAAAACATTTGGCTCCATGATTACCCAGACATCATGGGTCAATAGAAAAGTAGTTATTGAAAGAAATTCCAGTTTCGGGATTTGCATGCTATTATTTATTATATTTGCTTCAAGCTTACTGTGGAAGTAGGTAAACATGATTCTGTTGCTAGGCAAACGCCCCTATATCCATCGATTCTAAATTAGACAAGCATATGTAGAACCAACATTTTTGTATGACTGCCAAAGCAGTGAAGGGTACTGTACATGAATAGAAATTAACATATTGACAAATGGAACAGGTTTTATTGTTTTTGTTTAAAGTTTTACAGGTGCTAGAATCAAAAAATATACATATATTTCAAATATCTGAAACTGTACGGACTTCAGTAAGTTTGTCATGCTTGAGAGATTGTAGGTTAGTAGGTACAGTGTCAGGGATTACAAAGGGAAGCGATGACTAGTTTATTAAAAGGCCGAAGGGTTTTAATTCATAAATGGCAAAAGTATATGAGTGGAGGAATTTAATCCTATATCAGTTAGTATTAATAATAAAAGCAATATAACAAAAATAATTGGATGGTGTATTGTAATTACCACTGGAGCAAGCTGTCCATCACAAATAAAAATAAATTAATTTCACTGAACTCAAGCAGCAACAAAAAAATCGAATGTTATCATCAGGGCGGCATTTAGGCTTTATGAACCTCTAGGCTATACATGTGATGCGGGCCCCCCTGTCGGCAGTGGCCATGGAGGAAGGAATAATATGGAGACGACGCAAGAGACCTTTACTACGCATGGGAGTGAAGCAGGCCGGCGGAGGAGTGGGGGGGCATGGCCGGAGTGGTGGGGGCTTGACCGCTTCCCAACAAACACGGGGAATATGTACAAACACCTCAAGGGGACTCTAGGATAAACGTGACGCCGCAATATGGTGATGGATTATTATGTAACTCGATGAGACAAATAAAAAATGAAGAATAAAATTTTTTGATATCCTGCTTAGTTTTCGAGATATTCTGTCTCAAATGTGAAATGGTTTTGGTTGAAATTCAGAAGAAAAAATTATTCAAAGTCAAATTTTATGATGAATTTTTATTTAAAAAGACGAGACAAATAAAAAATAAAGAGTAAAATTTTTCGATATTTCACCTAGTTCTCGAGATATACTGTCTCAAAAGTGAGGTGTCTTGAGTTGAAATGCAGAAGAAAAATTTCGCAAAAGTCAAATTTAATGATGGATTCTTATGTAACACGACGAAAAAACTCGATAATAAGGAATAAATGTTTTCGATATCTTGCTTAGTTTGGGGGATATACAAAAATAGGTATAGACGTATTTACAAACAGAAACAAGTCTTATATGAAGCTTTAAAAATAACCTAAGTCAATGGCCTGAAATAGCTATTTAAAAAATTAATAAAACTCACAGCTTCTCACATAACAGTTAATTTCATCATCCATTGTCAGTATAATCAGCAACGTGACGAAAGAAATCGTAATAGTAAATTCACTGAATCGCGAAGTAAAACACGCCCCTTTAAATCTCATTTTAAACACTCGTTAAAAAATAATGCTAGTCTATTATGTGCAAAATAGCAAGGTTTGCTGATTTTCTACACTACACCAAGAAAAATTTGAGAACAAAGTCATCCCATTGAGAGCTATGACTAAATATTTATAGACGTGCTGCAAAGTTTGCGGTGTCTACCGCTCACTTCAACAACGATAATTACAATTCAACTTACTTATGAAATGATATTCCAGGTTCATTCCTGTCTGGCCTATTTGTGCAACCGTACGCAGCACAAGCATGGCATTTTTAAACACTTATACACAATACTAAATGAAATAATCACTGCATCTACCACAATGTGAACACCTTAATTGTTGGGAAGCGCCATATGGTCGCTGCCGGTGCTGCCACCATGCGGGAGAGTTTAGTGCTTGCTTCACCGATTTAACGTCACTTCTCCTCCATATAATTCCTTCCTCCATGGCAGTGGCCATTCCGACCGGGGCTTAAATTCGACCCAAAAAATTTATGGGCGACTTTTTTTCTTAATCTTATACTAAGTCACAGAAAAGATAAAGTGTGAGAGAATGTATGATGTGTGTGTGTGTGTGCGTGCGTGTGTGTGTGTGTGTCTGCTTATAAACTATTTTTGACTTATCCCATATTATTTGTACTTTGTACTAAGTATGATGCAAAGGAAACAATAATTAAATACAATGTACATTCACGGAAAATTAAATTTCAACTAGGAGTTAAGATACATTGCAATTAAAAATAATTTTTTTTGTAAACGTTTTTCTTATTGGTAAGAAGAGTGAAATGTAAAGATACTAGACAAACATATTGAGATGTAAAGTAGACATTGGATTTACACAAATCTATACATTTACTGACTTCCATTGCCGTGGAGTACTTGAAAAGTAAGTTGTTGGCGTATCCATAAATTTTATATGTGTCGACGGAATTAGGGAACGGCTGGCAACAATTTAGATTTTAGACAGCAATGAGCTTAGTTTTTGAAGTGGAATTCTTACTCTACAACATTAAGTATCTTTGCAGCAGAACCTAACAGCTGTTCTGGAAGAGCGTCGTTATTGTGCTGTGAAGTTTTATTGCGTTTTGCTGTCTAAAAACAACAGAAGGAGGTGATATGGAGCCGATAAATGCTGTATATATTCCGGAAGAGGTAGGTTTACAACTTAAAGCTGCTTACAGAGTCGAACAGCACAGCTTAATCTCCCACAACAACAGGACACCTTTCACTGGCCTGCTGTTCACTTTGGTTTGTAAAGAATTGCGAGTTAGCACATTTTGCACATCAGACTGTATGAGTTGACCACATGCTGTTCACGATACCTTTAAATGAGTTGTGTGTGATCGTCTGAAAAAAATATCAGGAAATGCTTTTACACTAACTATACGATGTTTGTTAGTGTTTAATTGTAATAAATCTGCGGACGAAACTGAAGAAACGAGTCCTTTTTTGCAGCAATCACTGTGCTAATGCATTTTTTTATAATTATTTTTTAAAGTATTACAGGCACGGGGATATGTAACTGAGATTCTACAGTGACTGCTATCAGTGTTTTTGACTGAGTTTATTTATTATATGAATATGTTGCAAAGCTTATGAGGAATGCCTATTTGTAGCTGTCTGAAAGCTGTTTTCTTGAGTATCTTTTTTCCATTTTTAGTTAAATTCTAAGTCCTTAAAGTGTATTTTATATTATTAGTAAATGGAATGTGACTGATTGAAACCTTTATTGTGTATAACAGGCAGTCTCAGTTACACAGATCGATTTCACATATGTTAGTATCCACATGCTGCCAACAGAATTTTCCTGCACAAGTCTACTGATAAATTATTCACATGTGTTGCATTAGGTAGGGGTGTGTTTCTCAGTGAAGTATTGTTCATATGTTTCAAAACACTGACTTGTATTTTGTTCCAAATAACATAGTTGCGGTTGTATGTAAAATTTCTGCTCTTTAGTTAGCTGCTTGTAATAACTGAAGATGGTAAGATAAAACATTATTACCGGTGCTCATATATTTCTGTTAAAATGTATGCAAGTATGTAATATAGAAGTTATTTTCTGTTGTGTGGGTGGATTGTAACAAGTAATGTGCTATTCCTTACTGCAATTGACACAGAACCATAAACCAAGGTGTAACATTTAATGATAGATTCTGTTTCATGATGAGAACAAGTTGTTTCACCACTTGCAACTTCATTGGTGATTTACATCAAGTTGTGTCGGCTCACGTTTTTAGTGTCGTTGTTGGTGCTTTGAGACATGAGTATGTCTTGCTAATTAATAGCTGGTAGGAATAAACAGTTCTGAGGTCAAACTAAGTATTCTTATCAGTCTCTGAATGGCTCATAGATAATATTAACTTCAACTGTTTCCTTTTTTGTAAAAATCACTGATTTTCTCCTTACAGTGCTGTGTACTGCTTAATAGGACATTGTATTTGCAAATGCATAATGAAAACACAACGGTTTTATGACTTGTCCTGTTGTCGAATTGCTGAGTTTGTATTATAACATCTCACTATGAACTTTTGAAGGTTACACCAATTTGACGTAATGGGCATATCACTATTTACACTAAAGATTGAGTTTACCCTTGATAGGCCATTGACTGTCAATATATGTATTAAACATAGAGCTCCATATTTATCTTTTATGGTGTTGGTACAAAAATGGAGTTAGCGTCATCTTTATGATTTTCTTATCGTTTTTTTCCTCTCAAGTAGAGTTTTCTTTGCAGATTGCAAGTGATATGAATGTTATCATGTCTTGGAAGCCATTCCATTGAGCCAGCAATATTCTCTGTTGCTTGGTAAAATACTTGTTAATCAACCTGTGCAATTTTGTATAAAATATCATTGTCTGCCTTTAGCCTCACATTGTTTCTGATTGCCTATTCTTAATAATATTCATTGCCGAGTTATTTCCAAAATAAGTAAAGTTACTTACTCTCTTTTAAAACCAGTTTTTTTTTAAATTCATTCATATTAATGTGAGTATTTTAACATACAGTTTTGCTTCAGCTTGTTCTCCTGAAGTTAACTTGTACAGGCAAATAAATCCAATTTCTGACATTCTGAGGTATCCATACCTCATTAATTAAAAAATCGAAAGGCTGGTAACTGATTGAAGTGGAAGGGGGAATCTCTTTGCATTGCATAATTTGTGCTATATACCAGCCCATTCCGGCTGCATTATCTAAATAGTTGCATTATCCTCACCACAATTAACTGTCCAGCACAGTTAACACAAGGTTGATATCATGTTTCAATGATTTCTGTTAAAACTTGTATGTTGATATGCAGTGTTCTCAGTAACTGCTTCGTAGTTGGATACCAGAGTAATTCCTATGGGCACCACTCTACCTGAGCTCTGCCACTGGAAACTGGCATATATACATACTGTTAGTAGCACATACCTGCCAGAAAAAAAATGTTAATCTTCCAAGCCTTCCTCTGCTTTGCCTTAAATATTTGTAATTGAAAATACTCTTTGTTATCTACTGTTTATTAATTTATTTAATCTCTGAAACATTTTTATATTATTGAATAGTTAATCATCCTTTTTTTTATTTAACAATCTTGTTTCTTGGATCCCTGCTGAGGAAGGACCTCTGGAATGTGAAACATTTCATGGTTAATACACATACATACAATATGAGTCATAATCATAGTAAAAACAGTATATGTTCAAAAGACAAATAAAGAGAATAACAATAAACATTAATTTTTACAACTGAATTTTGCAAAAGTCATATTGAATACAATTAATTAATTTGTTCAAATTCTTTAATGTTGTAGAAGGAGTTGCCAATAAGATAATCTCTGTTTTTCTTTAAATATATTTTTATTATCTGCAGACTGTTTTATACTCTTGGGAAGTTTATTAAACACATGTATACCAATAATTAACTCCTCTTTGTACTTTTGTGCAAGTTATTTATGTTTCTTGTATTGAAATTGTGTACCTGTGAATTAGAAGTAAATGGGTTAAAATGATCTATGACTAAACACATGAGAGAATATATATACTGAGAAGTCATTTTAAGGATATTGAGTTTTTTAAAAAGTTGTCTGCAAGAAGTTCTTGGTTGTACCCTACACAACATCCTAATAGCTCTTTTCTGTGCTATGAAAACTTTCTTACTTTATGAAGAGTTTCCCCAAAAGATTATGCCATTTGACATCAGTGAATGAAAATATGAGGAGTACACCTGTTTCGTTAATTCTAGATCTGCTGTTAGTGATAGTGTTCGTATTGCAAAGGTAGCACTACTTAACTTCTTCAGTAGTGAATTGATATGTTCGTGCCAACAGAGTTTCTCATCTATTTTAATACCAAGGAATTTTATACTCTTTGTTTCTAATATTGTGTTTCTTTTATGGCTTACTTGTAAATCTGGCTGTGCATAATTTTTTGTTTTAAACCTAATATAATGTGTTTTTTTCAAAATTTAATTTTAATGAATTTGCCTTAAACCAATTTGCTACTTCACTAAGTACTTCACTTACATTAAATTCTAAATTGCTGTATGGTGTTTTTCTCACAGTAAGATTAGTGTCATCTGCAAATAAAACACTCTTAACTTTGTCAGATAAGTTTGCAGGATGTACTAACAAGAAGAGGAGGGGTCCTAGGGCAGAACCTTGTGGAATTCCGTGTTTTATTTTCTCCCAGTCCGATGAAGCATCTTACTTATTTTGGGATCAAAAATGGAAACTTTTTGCATTCGACTTTCCAGGTATGGTTTAAACCATTTCCATGTGGTTCCGTAAATACCATAGTATTCCATTTTCTTCAAAAGTAATTCATGATTTACACAGTCAAATGCTTTTGCAAGATTACAAAATATTCCTACAGGGCTCATTTTATTATGCAGTTCCTCAAATGTGTTATTTAAAAATGAATATATAGCCATTTCTTAGATTGGTAGATTTAGTTAGGAGCTGGACGTGAACAGCTCTATTTCCACATTTATAGAACCCTATTTGATGCTGTGCTTCAACATTGCTCCTATTATTTTAGTGAAGGTCAAAATTTCCATAGTTCTTGCACTGGAGAACCTTGTTTTGTATCGCCACTTCCTCTACCAGTTACAGTCTTTTCTATGTCTTTTCTTAACCAATAGGTTCCTTCACTTCTATGACATGTTTAATGCTTCATCATATAAAGTGGAAATATCTCTTTGACAAGACAAATGCTAAGTGTGTTACAAAGAAATAAAATTCAAGTATTTCATATATCTGATTGAATATATTTAATTGTAATTGTTGATTTAATGGAAGTATTCTTTATGAGGCCAATAGGAAATCTGTTAGTGAAGTCTATTTGTGAGTTTTTTCATAAATGTGGTGAAGAGCTTGGTATGTTGCATTAATTAGTGTAGACACAATACATTTTTCTTTATATAAAAATATGAGGAAATTGCGCCATAGGAATTTTAGGTAATCATATTAACAACCACTTAGTTTTATTCTTTGACATCTAATTTGTGCGTCATAAGGGGTTCCAGTATCGGCTGTTGTATAGAAACAGTTAATGATTGTCCCCTATTAAAAATAAATACTTTTTTTAAAAGTATTTTTGATGTTGATGCTAGTTTCCTTTCTAAGGTGAAACCTAGTTTTTAATGATTCATACATTTATTTTTAATAGCAATTTAGTAGCGATTTGATATATAAATTTACGAGCAATCAGTAAGAGCTTTCTTTGTAACCCTTTATGGAATTATTTTCCTTTTATTAGACCAGTATTATTCGATGATATTCTGAGTCTAACTAAGTTTTATTTTACAAAGTGTTTGTGACTTGAATATTTGATGTTGTTTGCTTGTATTTATGTTTGGTTTGATGTCACCAGATAATAAGGATCAGTAACTTTCTTAAAAAGAACTCACAATATTTTTACTGTGGTTGCACTTCCTGCCTGAATGTTTTGATTATCCTTTCTTTAAGTTATATCCCTAGTTTATGTGTATATCATAATGTATTTCTCGTTAATTCCTTTTTTTTAGAATATGATGGAAGATACTGAACAAGAGAATTCAGAAATGGAACCTATTGCTGATAGGTAAGCTGTTTCCTTGTTATTAAACAGTAAGCCTGCTGTTGTAGAACATTTACGTTACTTTAAAATCTTATCAAGACTTACCACAATCTTAAATGTAGAACAGAAACCAAGTGAATTACCTGCCCTTCATTAAACCCTATTCTAGGAGGATCATGGCTTTTCTCTCAGGATCATCCACCCTTAGTCAAGTAGCTCCAGATTAATGGAGCTAAAAGTTTGCTGTCACCTCTTTTGTTAGAATAAAAGTTGCTCCCATAACATGATTTGTATTGCCCAGAGGTTATGACTACAGTATGAAAATGTGATTCGTATGTATGCTGTGTCATATTAACATTTTATACATGTAGAAGTTTTATAATTTAGTTTTCTAAGTATATCATATATAATGGCCAAATCACCAATTTTTTAATGTATTTTAAATGAACAATCCATAACACTGATGTTAAATGATCATAGTGAATACACACTGAGAGAATAAACTGGGTTCAGAACAATGTCTGATAACTTTTTATCACTACACAACCTCAAGACTTAGCCCTATTATTATAAGAATTATTTTTGGTTTGATTTGATTTATTTTTATTTTATTCTGAGTTGTTATCCCAAATACGAGGGCCGTTCAGAAAGTAACCTCCGATCGGTGACAGTGTGGGTGGTGGGGGTAGTCCGCGACGCCATTTGTGCATTACACACTCAGCAGGTCAGTCGGCATCAAGCCGTGGTCGAGTGAACGTCGTACCTGCGCTAGTTTAGTTTTTGTGGCAGTTTGAAATGTGTGCTGCAATAGAAAACCCCGCCAAATGTGAAGTGCGTGCTGTCATAAGGTTTTTTACAGCCAAAGGATATTCTGCAGCAGCTTATTCATCGTGAGCTTCGTGCCGTGTATGGACCAAGAGTTATGAGTGAAGGAGTTGTCCGTGAATGGGTACGTTTATTTAAAAGTGGACGAGAAAACTTTCATGATGAAGAGAGGAGTGGTAGACCATCATTGGTGACTGACGAACTCGTTCAGACAGTTGATGCAAACGTTCGTAAAAATCGACGTTTCACAATGACGGAGTTGTCTACTGTTTTTCCGCAGATTTCTAAGACTCTCTTGTACGAGATAGTGACAGCAAGATTGGGTTACCGTAAGTTCTGTGCACGATGGGTGCCCAAAATTCTTACCGACCACCACAAAACTCAAAGAATGGCCTCTGCATTAGACTTTCTGTCACGTTATGAGGACGAAGGAGAACCATTGTTAACAGAATCGTGACCGGTGATGAAACCTGGATTAAGTACGTGAACCCTGAGACAAAAGAACAATCAAGATGTGGGCACATTCAAATTCGCCTACCAAACCAAGAAAAGCCTTGCAAGATTTCTCTGCCAGAAAACTGATGGCAACGGTGTTTTAGGATGTCAAAGGGGTGTTGTTGGTTGAATTCATGGAACGTGGGACGACCATTAATCAAGACGTGTACTGTGAAACACTAAAAAACTTACGACGGGCTATACAGAACAAACGCTGTGGTATGCTGACTTCCGGTATCGTTTTTTTTGCACGATAACGCCCGTCCTCACTCTGCTCGCAGAACAACGGCCCTTCTTGAGTCCTTCAAGTGGGACGTTATCAACCATCCACCTTACACCAAGCGATTATCACCTCTTCATGCATATGAAGAAATGGCTCGGGTCCCAGCGGTTTGATGACGACGAAGAGCTCAAAGATGCGGTCACAGGCTGGCTCCAGGCACAAGCTGGGTGATTTTTATGCAGAAGGAATTTCAAAGCTTGTGAAGAGATACGATAAGTGCTTAAATCGCTATGGAGACTATAGTAGAAAAATAGTGCATAAAGATGTAGTTGTAAGATGTATATATTAAAATATTTTTATTTAACTTAGTGTATTTTTTTAAATCAACCGGAGGTTACTTTCTGAACGGCCCTCGTATAACAGTTCGATTTGAAAATTTGTGGGAGGTTTCGGAATTAGTCTGATCAATACATTGTGTCCCCGTACCAATAAAGCACCTGATCCTTGTAAACAATGGGTTTGCATCTTTGCTGAGTGATGATGCTTTCCATGGATTTAACTGCAATCTTAAATTAATGTTGATTAGGTTCCAAACTAAGTATGAAAGTGTATAAAATTTATTCTGTCAATTAAGCTTGCTGATCTCTATTCATAACAGAACTTTGATCAAAGCAAAGCAATGCCCTAAATCGTTTCATGTTTGATATGGCATTGAATAAATAGAGGGAAACACACTTTTTTGATAATTTCGGGATGAAACCGTATATGTGTACCAAGTTATCTGTTTCTAGCTCTATGATAAGCATACTGGAATTATTTTGATGGAGTGTGAGTTGTTTAAAATTTTTGTATTTCACTGACTTCTAAAGTAAGGAGAGGAATTAAGTAAAATTAAACAGATCAGTTAAGGTCAAATTATAATTAAAATCAAAGGCATGTAAAGATATTAGGCTAGAAATGATTTCACAGTTGGTGTAGATCATAGGTTCCCAACCTTTTTTGACCTACCTCCCCCTTTTAGAAAAAAAAAATTACTGACCACCCCCCTGTTTGAAAAAAAACAGCACTGACGTCTTTTGTTGTTGTAATCAACGTTGTGTAATCCATAGCGCTTCAATTAAATTGGCTTGTTGCCCACTTCTTCAAACTCTTAGGTGAATTGGGCTATATTAATATAGTAAAACAAGGACAGATTTTTAAAATTATTAAAGATTATAAACAATATTGGTGCCTTGTACAAAATTTTATTAAAAACATATATTGAAAATTATTGTAAAATTATCAGTGAGATGTCTGAGCTTGATGTAATGACACTAATTTTTCTCCATTTGGTGCTATATTTGTCAGCAGGAGTCTTAAATCACCGCGTTCTGTTAGTTTTCTTTGTTGCTAGATTGCTTACTATACTAAATCCCCTTTCGGCTAAATATGACGATGGGAATGCAATAAAAACTGTTTTGTTGCAGCCCACAAAGGCGGATATAAATCTGTAATTTGCGTCTGTATTCTTGATATCAATTTTTTAATTTCAATTTTAATTCTTAATTTGTTGATAGATCTCTTCCTGTAGCGATAAATCTGCTTTTAAAAATCTTCTTTAAATACTTCAAATTTTGACAAAATACTAAATTATCTTAATCATTTGTTTCCACAG
>JARYHS010015193.1:0-17937 GCA_031002005.1 Vandiemenella viatica
TAACAATTATTTTCATTGTCTATTTCTGTATATATTTGATAGTCAGTTCGTGTGGTCCTACAACCCGCTGACCGTGTTAATGTTTGCCGCTTATTCCGCCTTTGTCGTGGCTGGAACAACAGTTTGACTTCGAATCAGAATCAGAGAGTGATCTGGCATATCTCATTTGATCAGACACATTTCTCAAAACTTCTTGACCACGGATGTAATACTGGGACCCCTGTGTGCATCCCATAACCTTGACCGAGAGACCAAGCAATGAGCCACCTGTGAAGACAGCCACTGTGTCGCGGCTGATGTGGGTTTGCAATCTAACCGGTGAGAAACAGATGAGTGAGACTTGGTACAAAGTCGGGCAAGCGATAGAATGGAATATTCACTTTCTACCATTTGAAATTAGGCGATACGTTAGAGTAGTAGAGTTTATTTAAGGAAGCGATAGATCCACCACCGACCGAGCAAGACTCGCCTCTTTACTGAATCAGTCGATTCAGTTTCTGTTGTCTCGCACTGGGCTGTACCGTTTGCTTTTGCGCCCCCTGTCTCACCAAAGAAACGATGCTATCCATCTTGTTTATGCACAGTATTAGATGGAACATTTGCCCGGGTATAGCCGTTTTGCATCTGCGCTCCAGGGTATGGTGTGACGTCCCACTTAGCAATTGTGGGTTAATTTGCCGCGTGGCTTTGGCCGGACTTATTCGTCTGTCAGATTTGGCAGAGTGGAGGCCGGAGGTATTTTAGAGTTTACTTACTTGCCAGAAATTTCACGTCGTCCAGGATCTCGGGCTCGTTCTCTTCAGCTGCTGACGTTCTAGTTAGCTTAGAATGCTTGACTAAATATTCTGACCATAAGTACCAATGGTAGGACTGGATCTATCTTTAGAATGATAAGTCACATTTATTAGACACCTTGGTTTATTGCTGTGCCAAGTTACAGTAGAGTAGGTGCCTCTGGGAAGAGTCCACGAATAAGTATTGAAGCAGTCAATCTGCTGTTAACTTCCGACACGGAAGCAGAGGGAGCTTGCCGGCGGGCAAGTGTCGAGGTCGCGTCCGAGTCGGCGGCGGTGCTTCTGGCGACTGACAGAGGTTCCGGGAGATGCCAACAGCTGAGGCCGAGGCACCATTTTCCAACCTTAATATAGGGATTAGTCACGCGGACTTGTCGTATGCGCGGGGCGATCACCTGCGGTCACGTGGCAAGGTTACCGCACGGCAGCCGCAGACTGTCCCATAAACGCGTGCGGCGCGGTCGTTACTCCAGGGGGTCTGCTGATCGCAGTGGCCTGCAGACGATCATGCCGAAGGTACGAACTGCACATGACTCACGTTTAACTGTATTCACGTCGATACACATGTTACGTTTAAGTGACATGTGACTAATTGTCCTACTATTCCAAAAGTGACATTTCCAATGGTCTTTTAACTCCAGGGTGGAAGAAAATATTTATAACTTATAACAGTGGAGATATTACTATATTTCATCCCTCTATCTCGGAGAGAAATTAAGAATAATAGTTTAAATTCCTTGTTTTGTGAGACTCACATCACATTTTCTGGTTCCATAACAACAATTGCGATAGACTGTAATGAATGTTCTTTCACAATTCAAAAGGTTCTCAGTTTTGTAAAAATTCTAGAAAGGAGTCTAAACCGACAATCAAGAATTGTTAAGAACTTTTTTAATATAATTTTCTGATCCAGTAACTAGGGTTTAAAGATGATCACTGATGAGCTGGTTTATAATCCACATAATCACGTTTTCACTAAATAATATAACATTATTTTTGTAACTTTTCATCTTTCATTGCTCTATCATCGCTCAAGGGCGTATCCAGGATCAGAACTAGAGGGGGGCAGGATTTGAACTAGGGGGGGGGGGAGGCAACTCATTTTGGTTTCGAGGAAGTGGGGTGGGGGACTGAAACATGACATTACAAAATCAAACTCTAACCTATTCAGGAAACTATTTTTATCATTGATTAATATAGTAACCCAACTACTTAATCTAAGGACCTACTGTGTAGTTAATTAAGATCGTAAGTCAGTTAGTTTTTTATGTAAACATTAATTGTCTCGGATTTTCAATTTCAATAATTTTGTTTGTCAATATCTCATGGTGTTCTTTCACGAAATTTCGATGCACACTCATCAGACATAATCCAGTCAATCTTTCTCTCCCAAAATGTTCCTGAACTAGTTCTTCACTCGTCGAAGCGTACTGAAGGCAACTTAATTTTTCTTCTAGGGGTGGGCAGCAGCCCCCCTCTGCCCCTCGCTGGATACGCCCATGTCATCGCTTATAACCTCTGCTGGTTTTACGTTTGGTACTTTGATAAATCTGATAACATACTAGATCTTTATACTGGCTTTAATATCCAAACAAATCAATTGATTTTTTTCACGACAGCCTCTAAAGCAGTGTGATAGTCATATTCAGAGGTCAAAAGTGAGCACAGAATGGTCATTATTGGTGAGAATTTAAAATTATCAGGTATCAACTGTGAAGGTATTAAGATTAACAATGGAAACGAATCTAGATTTGCCTATATATTATTATGGGAAGGAGGTTCTTCACAAGTGGCAGAGCAGAGAACAAGGGAATCAGACATATAGGATATCTTCCCAATAAATCCCGATGTTAACCTTGTGGGGTTTCAAGCGACTGAAGCAATAAGTGATCAGGAAGTAGTTCTTACAGGGATTGGAGAAGTCAGTAAAGAAATGGCAAGAACTGATGGTAGTAATATATACAAATATGAAGAGTAACAAATTACAAAACCAAAAAGATCCCTAAAGGTATGCTTCAGCGTAAGTACGGAAGCGCAAGAACAGTGGAGACGAAGTAGAAAGAGATGTAGTAGATAATAAAAGTAGGGAAAGAAATATTTATACTAAAACAGAAAAATGGAAGAGAAATAATGATACTATATTCTAATATAGGGAATTGAGAGGCTAGAACGGTTTGTGAGATGAGAAAACAGCAAATGTAAGTGACAGAAACGCAGTAGTGAACATTTGAAACAAAAATGAAATAATAGTAGCTATGAGGGAAGCTAAAGATGAGTGTATGAAATTATTGGTGTAGAAGGACGTCTGAATAATGAATCTAGAAGTT
The DNA here is from genome assembly GCA_031002005.1 of Vandiemenella viatica. Classification (NCBI taxonomy): domain Eukaryota; kingdom Metazoa; phylum Arthropoda; class Insecta; order Orthoptera; family Morabidae; genus Vandiemenella; species Vandiemenella viatica. The sequence goes on from JARYHS010015193.1 coordinate 3,122, forward strand.
TCGATGGCTATGATTAGAGACTGAGGGAATGAGGGTGTATTCAAGAAATTGTGGATAGGTATAAGGAGGAAGCTACTGAGATTATTAAGTAACTGGCTTAATGAGGCCATTACAGATTATAGTGCTTGGACGGGAAATGATAAATAAGGGGAGGAGCGTCAAAATGTAAGGAGTAATGAGTGGGCGAAAAAAAAATGGAAGTACAAACTAAGGATAGAACTACCGAGATAAGAAACTGTGGAGAGGAAGTTACCGATGATATGAAGAAGACAGAGACCATTATTGACTAATATTCAGGAAATGGTGAGAGGAAACCAAACAGGGAGCTTCTGCACATTCCTCGAAATGAGCAGACCAAATAACTCAGGGATGTTTAACCCAATTTAATTTAATCACAGTGGTAATGAAGCATCAGACAGAACTAAGAAATCTAAAAAAGCGCACAGCTACCGATGTGGATAAATTTACTGCAGACATATTAAAGAATGTTGGTTATGACAGTGTAGTTTGCTTGAAATGTAGATTAGATTGCGTCCTGGAGAACATAAAAATGCGATAGTAGTAATGGTCCGTCAAACAGGGGCGATAAATAGGGTTAAGCATTAGTGGCAAAATAGTTTGACATAAATGGTAGGTACATTAATAGGAGGTTGATATGGGATCACGTGAAAAATATCTGTGAGGAAATTTACTTGTTTGCAAATCAGCAACTTCGCTTAAAGCAAGGATATTCATGTGAATCTCAGCTGGTGTACCAGATGCTAGATACTTTGGATGAAATGGACAAAGGATGCCAGGTTTATAGCATAGTACTACATATCACCAAGACAGAATGACATTTAAGACAGTTATAAACCAGATAAAACCCACTGTAGTATCTTAAAAATTTACTTGCTTGGTGGAGGAGTTCTTAAAATGTAGAAATAAAATCATTAGGGAAGAAATATGGAGTATTATAACATGTATAAGAATTGTATTCTCACCATTGCTACGAATTACTTTGACAAATAATTGTGATAGTGGTTTACAAGCTCCGTTGTTTGCAAATGATATAACATATCAAAACAAGAGAAGACAGTGAACATTTGCAAGCTTGCATCGATGGGATATCTAGCTTGATGCTTCAACGTCGAATGAAGATAAAGGTCAAGAAGTCTCAAGTTTTTAGGAACGAACGTAAAAATATCAAAGGTTATTTATGATTGTAGGGTGCAGGGGGGATTTCTTATTTAAGAAACGAAGTATACTTTACAATAATATAAGGGGTAGTACTGTAGGAGACCCACTTTGGCGGAGTCTGAGTGGGTACAATTAAGGAAATCTAGGTCTGTTTGCGAAAATTACCGAAGAAAACAATCAGTTACTTAGATGATAAAGGAGGTGAATTGGAATTAACTGCAAGACTGCAGGACGGTGAAGACAGTGCTGGGAGCGTACAGGGCGTATGATAACTATGAGGCCTGGGAGGATGTTGGTAGTAGAATTAGGAGTATTATGTGTAATGAAAGAAATGACCACTCAATATCAAGCATACGGACATGCAAAGATTTTCTTTTTATGATTATTATTATTATTAATTTTAACTGTGATCGAACTTAAGCGAGTTATTAATTTGAATAAATCACTGAGGGAAGTTCTGAATTGCTTACCAAAAACACTGAATGAATTTAAAATTAAAAAACTTTCAAGCGCACAAATAGATGGTCGGGAAACAACATTTAATTAATTTAGGTTAAAAATATAATAAGAAGGTGAAGAAAGTGGAAAATAGGTGAGTATGAAAATTAGATACTAAATTTCACTTCCACAGCAAAGAATATTTCTTGTTACATCGTTGAAATGTGTTATAGTTTGTTGAAACAATCTTTGGTGCCTATGAGTTTAAACTTGTTTAAGTAATCTAGCTAACTTTAATTGTAATTTTTATTCTTTGAGTTCTGAATTCAATTATCATGGTGAGTGTATCGCATTTTTTATCATTTATAATTTTAAAGATGTAGCTTTTCTCTTGTATTTAGTACTAATGAAGAAATAACAACAATGGCGCATCGACTAGTTTTTTATTTTAAAACGTTAATACTTTGAAGCCGATTTCGGTAAGGCATTTGGGAACGGGTTAGAAAATGAATTAGAATAGCGTACTTAACTGATCAGCTTTATAGTATAGATTCATTGCAGATAGTGTACAATGAATATCGAGTTGATCGTTAGCCGCCATATTAGCGCAGGTTATGATTAGATTGTAATTCACACTGGTCTGGATTGTAAACTGTATTTCTTGGCACAGCATTTGGATATTAGCATTTATTTTTATTTTGCGTTTCTTTCAAGGGTGACATGTTCCCCTATTGCGTAATTCTTGCCTCTTAATGGATTCTGCTTATGTGCTACGATCTAAGTAACCTGTACCAAAATTATTAACTTTATCTCACGGTACAGCTCGATATACGAGAATTTTATATTCTGGTTTCACGAGTGACATTTCCAAAGCTATTACTTCACCAGCATTTAAGTACTTCCAGCTATATAGCAACGTGTTGCAGTATGATTATTAATTAAGCTGTAATTTTTGCTCTGTGTTTGTGTCCAGAACTATTCAAACATAAATTACTCTTAGTGATCCATGTTGAACAGACAGCTTCTTTTGCGACGTTTCGTTTATGGTATCTTGTATAAGTGCCATGAAACGATGTAGAAAATTAGTTTATTTAATGTCAAATGTGGTACTATTTCATATGGCGTAGGCACTAAATTTGCTCCGCGATTGGAAATGTGATACAGTTCAACAAAATATAGGCCATAAAAGTTAAAACATTTTTGCTGTTTTATCGATAAATACTTCTCGGTGAAGCGGATCTGTGGCTGGCCTCACTGTGGATTATATAACGAAAGCTGAATGGCGTGTTCAGTGGCGTAGCTAGCGTGGGTGACACCCGGGCGGATATCGATGGTGTCACCCCTTGAAAACTTAAATCCAAAATTGAATATATTATATCATCTTTTAGGTGTAAAAATGATATTAATAAAACATAATTAAATAAAACTTTATTGTTATTTAAAAATAATAGTTAATAAAATTATAAGATTAACAACATTTAAAAGATATACAAATAAAATAAAAACAATTGCTTTCATAATCTCCTCTTTCTAGCTTTAACAACTGGAAACCAGTAAATCACATTTTCGAAATTAAAAATTTGATTTACTTCATGTTCAATAATCAATATGGCAAGATTTTAGCCACGTGTTGATCACTGGTGAACCGAACTGGTTTTAGATTAATTTTAACTCCTCTGAAGATCGGTACTCACTTGCCTGATACTGTTCCGCACCGTCACCGCACCGACACGTTTCTTACTATTGGCGCTCACTCGGTCGAAGTTTGTCTAAAGGACATGGCATGTCGTCCGGCACTCGGCCGTCATTGGATTGGTTTATGTTTTGACGGTGTGGACCAGTGTCGGTTTGCTGGATGTGGAGAACGCATAGAGAGAGTTCGGAAATTTCCCTTCCCTTAAGACCAAATGTTGTTTTCATGTTATTGTTGGTCTTAAAACTAAGTGTCTTTTTTTTCATCCATGTTCATAATATGTAGGAATTGTTCTAGCATCTTCGCATTAATAAATCAAAACATTGCCAGAGTTGAAGATCAATTTTAAGACCCACAAAAAATGCAGCCGAGATCTGCATTTGTAAAGGGGACCTTCCACACCCGAATCGCACGCCGTAACTATACGCCAGACTAACCTAGAAGTACTGAAAAATATGTATTCAAACACATAAAAGTTAATTCGTGTTTTTTGATAGCAAAAATAGATGGTATAGAAAAAAAATATATTCATTGTATGATGTTTGCAAACTTATTTTTCATTACACCTACATTCAGACTGGTGACTCAAATGACTGCGTGCGGTTTGGATACTGAAGGTCCCGGTTCAAATCCCGAACTCGACTGTAATTTTTGCGGGCCAAAAATTGACATTTACCTCTGGCAATGCTTTTATCTGTTAATACGAGGATTCTAGGACGCTCCGTGTTCGAATTTCACGTTAATCTGTAGGTCTCCTTTCGAAGTTAGGTGACTACGATATAGGTGCACTGCAAGTTTCCTAATAAGAAACTCTGACTAGAACTTTGAGATAACATGAAATTATTATATTTATTATACAAAATCTTTACGACCTAAATTTAAATTATAATATGTTATAACCACATTCTTCGGGGAAAAAAAAACTGAATGAATCGAAAAGAACCTCAAGCAAAACAAACACGTCAAGTGCAAAGTGATTGACATTTCATTGCGATAGCGTTGAAATATGCGAGAATCTTTCATTCCGGTACAGTGTGGTAATGATTTGTTAATATTTCGCGGCAGGGCCGGATTAAGACAGCGCGGGGCCCGTAGCAAATGTGAAGAAGAGGCCCTTGATTTTTGCCGTCCTGGGGAAAATTGTGGAACTAAAAACAAAAAAGGTCGCCCATCTAGCCCAGGTGCGGGGCCCCCCTAGGAGGCGCGAGGCCCCCTAGAAGGCGCGAGGCCCGTAACATTTGCTACCTCCTGTTACGTGGTTAATCCGGTACTGCTGCGCTGGGATACTATTTTTGTACATAAAAGATCAATCAGATAGGTGATTACATGAGTCAGATAAAAAAGTATTTTATTGTACTTTCGTACCAAAACTGTGCAAAATAAAGGTATCAAACCTACCTGTCATGCTCAACACTGATTCCCTGTAACAATTACTTGAAAACGTTAAAGGAGACTAAAGACCGGGTAGGAACATGGGCGAGCTATGGAAAATTGTGGACGCGAGGGGGCGAGCTGCCACTCGGCCGACTGTCGTTGCGGTGACGGTACAGACCAGTATTGGCAAAATAGAGTTCGACCTTTACACGTAGCAACTGATACACACACTGGCGCAAATTAAAATCCCAACAGCCATACGATGTTGTGATAAATGAATGAAATTTGGCCCCAAGTATGCCCACATGAAGAGTATTAAATGATTAAAATTGAAAGTTTTACATGTAATAATATGAGAATTACGGTGCTATCTATTATGTAAATTGCTATTTTTTTATATTCTTTTAACGTACTAGTGCCGTACAGTGTGGTGTAACATGACACTTTGTTGTCCACGAGTTCTTGTTGGCTAAGTATGCCCAGGCGAAGAGTGACAACTCTATACACTCAAATGTCTAACTGTGAGAGAGGTCGGAGAATTGACGTGTTTTAAAAAGGTGCATCATATCGTGAAATCTCCCAAAGGATTGGCCGTAGTGCATTGTCAGTATACAGACTTGTTACACAGTGATGAAAGAAAGCTCTAATACTCCAGGTCTATACTGATGGATAACAGCACGTGAAGACCGCCAAATTGTGTGGGTGGCTGCTGCTGGCAAATGGTTGACTGCAGGCCAGATCCAAACAGTGGTTACAAAGAGAGTCACCCCCCTCCCAGGACGATTGAAAACCAATTGCTTGAAGCTGGAATACGCTCTCTGAACCCTATGCAATGTGTCCCATTAATCTGATTTCATTGCCAGCATCATCTAACCTGGCGTAATGCAAAACATAAAAGGACATGTGAATGAGCGTACATTTGTGTGTACAGACGAGTCTCGATTCTGTCAGTGGCAAAGTGATAATTCACGACATGTTCGGAGGCGTATTGGAAAACGGCTTACCTGCTGTGATTTCATAACATTACACAAATGCAGTCACCGGTGTCATTTTTTGGCGGCAATCAATTTCGACAGCATGACTGAGTCGGCTGTTGTTGATGGCACAATGACAGCCCACCACTATGTGGACAGGGTACTGCATCTTATTGTGATACCCTTTATGTTCACCATTCAAATCGCATCTTACAACAAGATAATGCCCGACCTCATATTGCGGCCATCGTTACACAAGCCTTGCAAGGAGTTTCGATTACAATTTGAACAGCACAGTCCCCAGATTTGTCCCCAATAGAGCATGTCTGGGATACCAGGAGTAGACACATTTGATCACATGGTGACCCAGCACAAACTGCGCAATAACTGACTGCAAAAGACATGCAGGCATAAAGAGAAATACCCCAAGAAGACATTCGAAACACTTGTTGATTCAATTGTCGGCAAGAATCCACGAATGCATTGGTGCTCAAGTTGGACGCATTTCTTACTGAAAACTGTATCTAAAGGTAATAACTTATCCTGATCCATTTTCATTTGCTATCATTTCCTCTGGGTATGGCCCTGGATATATCTTCAAAGTTTCCTAAAATTCTACCATTCCTGTATGCATGGTGAGATTCTAATTTTTGCCAGTGTAACTATAGGGCGACCATAATATTTCGCTATAAATTTTAAAAAAATCGAAAACTACCCAATCATTTGTTGTTGAAACGTTAACATAGGTTGTATTTAAATGACTTCGCAAGGGGTATCGAGAGGAAAGTTAACAGAAGTGGCTTGATCCAAGTAGAAGCAATTCCAGACCCAGATGGGGTTCCATCGGTGCAAATCCAGAATCCGGGTCCCACAAGTCGTGAGACCTTGGGAAAGACTGTATAGTCAGAGAAGCAACTCCACATTAAGTTCCTTCATAAAAATAGAACAATAAATGCAATATAAAAACAACGAATTTTTTTTTTTAAAAAAAAAAACGGCTTAGGTAATATAAGAACATGCCTTTGCGGTATCTGCCGTCTTTACATGAAGTACATCACAAGAGAAGTATTTTACTAAAGCCTAAGATACACGTAGCTACAGACTTCTAAATATGACATTGTATGTACTGAATACCGTCTTCACGTGTTAATTTTACATTTCTAGCGCCGGTATGTAGCATATAAATAAAAATGTTGTAAATGGCTTGAATGTTCGCTCAGTTTGATCAGGAACAAAAGTTTGACATACCTGTCGATTTAAGGAATACACCTGTATTCGACAGAGGGGTTACCCATAATACAAATTTTCTTCTTCTCTAAATTTATTATGGAAAATTCATAGAGAATCATACGCTTATTTATTTCATCGCGATCATATTTGCATATTCTCGATCAGAAGAAAGCATAGCAAACTTACATGAACCTAGAATTTAAGTGCTTACTAATGTTACGATTTCGCTAGCAAGATACGCAGTTCCGACTTTTTTTAAAAATAATTTATTTAAATGGCTTTCGGCCTTATCAGCCACACAGCCAAGTTCTTTGCGTTTTATGACAATTCACATTTCATTACTTTACAGTTCTATTTACATAGTTTAACAATTTACATTTCATTTCCTTTACAGTTTTAAATATATATAATTTACATTACAGTTCTATACACAACAGTTACGGTTCCGACTGTTTTAAACATAAGCTTTACAAAAACTGATTACCAACGACGGACGATACCATCAACGAACACTTGGACCCCGTTCAGATTGATTTGAAACCTGACGGTATTGCTAGTTTAATGCACTAGTTTTTACTAGCATAAATTCGAACATGATACGACTTCATGTCGAATATAGGTACACTGTCGATAATAGGAAGGTACGCAGAGTGTAAATCGGATAACGCGAAATGTACTCAGTTTGTACATTACGAATCTGTCAGATAATAAATTCAAAAATTACTAGAAAAACTTCAAAGCACTTGTAAATCTTAGTTTGAAAGCTAATGGAATTCTAAATAAGCAAAACAATTTTAAAACCTAGACTATGCGTATTCCGACATACGCTTGGTTTTCATTTCCTAATTTTCTCTAAATATTTTCGAGGATTTACAATTTAACTGTCTAATTACTATGATTTTAGCAATTATATATAAACTTTAATTTTAAAACTTCCTCTTTTTATACAAGAAAACTTACATTATATCCACCGCCGTTTCTAACAAACCAAACAACAGTGACGGACGGCAAGCACAACAATGAACGATTTCTTGTGATTGTTGGAGCTACAGAGCGGTGCTCTCTTTGTTTAAGCGCACGGTATTGCCAGCAATTATATTCTACTATAACGAATGAGCACAGCCGCCTGGATCGCATTTGAAAAAGCGCTAGATCAACCTTAAAACAAATATTCATAACAATAAAAGTAGACGTGTTTCGACACCAAAGGATAAAAGAAGTTTTTTTTCTTTTTTTGTGTCACACTAATTTCGATTACTATTTTCGAAATGTGGGTGTCACCCCCAAACGGGTGACACCCGGGGCGAACCGCCCCCACCGCCCCCCTAGCTACGCCACTGGGCGTGTTGCGTGGTGAGGTGAATGTGTATTAATACCCAGGATCCCGAATGGTAGTTTGTTTTCCTAAAACAAGGAACCCGTAAACGATCAAATTTATTTGACAAATTTGTTGGTCAAACTTCACGCTTTCATCAAACAATAACGCAAACGCTCAAACCAAAGATCAAACTAATTTGTCAAACTTGCCGTTAGTTTTATTATCAAAACGTGACGCGTGCCACAATGAGTAATGAAGATGAAACATTTTTCATATTGAGGAGAAAAAAGAAAGTGTAGATGATGGTCTAGACTTAGGCTTTTGATGAAATTAAGAGAAAAATATTGCCACGAAAATTTATCACCATAAATATTACTCACAGTACCAGATGCTTACACTAACTTCCTGCGCATGGACCATAAATCATTTGAAGAATTTTGTCATTACTTTGTCTTCGCACTGAAAAAAATGGGCACCGTTATGAGCAAATTTATACCAGCTACTCAAAATTGTAAATACCCTTGAGGCATCTAGCTAGTGGCCCTGATTTTGAAGATTTAAAATTTCAAGCCTGCATTGAACCTCGTACAGAGTCAAATTATCATTGTAACTTGCGAAACATTAAAATGAAACATGTCATCCAACACGCCATCAATCAAAACTTCCATCAAACTCGTAGATTGTTTGACAAACGCTTCAAACAATGCCACAAGTGAGCGACTAATTTGACAAACACGAAAAAATTTGACATACAATTTGACTGTCTACAGGCCCCTAGAAAAAAGTTCTGTAGTTGTCGATAGACAGTTGGAAGCAATTTATGTTTTCCACAACTCTCACTAGAGAATAATATAGCGCCCTCAGGACTCTCACCCGAATGTATCTCTAGCTACTTATTTCGTATTTCCTAGTACCCACGTCTTATTTTGACAGAAACTTTTTTTTTAACATTTGTTGTAAGTACTGTGTGTATAAGAGTAATGCTCCTGCTTCCTACCAATATCGAATGGGTTATAGACACAGATTTGTTGCCAGTACAGTCTACTTTCAGAATGGTACGCTTATCTGCAAAGAGCTGACGTCATTCAGGGGTTGTAATAATCCTCTCAGGAAGGGGAGATCAAGGATTAAATTCCTTTTATTTTAAAGGATGATGCTCAGTAATTGATGTTCTAAATGTAATTTAAACTGATACTAACTGATTTAACGACTTTAAAAAAAATATATAAAAAAATAAATAAATAAGAAAACGTTGTTCGTAGGACTTGCAGATGTAGGTTTCGTATTTGTATTAGTATTATTTATTACTAATTGTTATTAATATTTGATATCTGTTACCGAGCGTGGTGGATGAGTGGTTAATGCTGTGGCCTCGCATTCAGGAAGGCGGTGGTTCGATTTGCCATCTGGGCATCCAGATTCGGATTTTCCATGGTTTACCCAAATCACTCCAGGTGAATACCGGGATGCATCCTTGAAAAGGCCATGGCCGAATTCCTTCCCCTTCCTTTTTACGTATTGAAGGTTAAACCTTCTATATCTAACTATAGAAATAAAATTCTAACACCACATGTAAGAAGTCGCGGGTAATGGCTAGTAATATCTTAACACCACATTCCCTTTGTTCCAGTTCTTCAGTTGCGACTAAGCGTGGCGCGTGGACGGTAACGTATTCGGGACGACGCGAGTTCGATTCCCCGCCCGGCCATCTAGATTGGGTTTTTCATGAATTCCAGAAACCATTGCATGTGAATGCAAGAACGGTTTCCTCAAAACGTCTTTGCCGAGTTCCTTCCTGTTCCTTGTTTCCAACTTTTCCACCCCTAACCACCTCGACTTTGACGAAGCGTAGAGCCATGTGGAAAAAGAGAAGACTCCGCAGCAGGGAAAATGTTTTGGTATTCCCTCTATACGCTGGAATTTTTATACAAAACTTCTTTAGCGTTATAATTAAAGGCGGATATTAGGAGAATTTTGGGCAGCCCCGGAAACTTAAAATTAACTGAAAATAAAAAGAAAAGATACACATTTTCTGTCTTTAAATGTTACCAGTACTAGAAGATTAAATATAAAAATAGGATCGGAGGAAATAAGAGAAGTATGTGAATTCGGTTACTTGGGAGGCAAAACTACAACCGATGGCCATTAGCAGGAATGATGTTAAAAGCAGAATAGCAGTAGCAAAACGAGCCTTCATGAAAAAGAGAAATAATATTTTATCCATGATGGATTGGTGGAAATCAGCGACTGATATCAAATTTGGGTTTATATTAAAAGTGGAAACCTGTCACAATTTGTTGTTGTTATATTTAGTAACAGACGGAAAAAAAAATCCCAACACCAAGAAAAAATTATTGTAGAGTAGTGAAATTTGGACAATGCATTTGTCAAGTTAACATGTTTAATTGATTAAATTTTCAAGATCACAGGTTAATTTAAGCTCAAGAAAATGCATTTCAAATGTGAAATACTGTTAAATTAATAGCCGGTGTAACCTCCAGAATTTTGAATGCAAGCCTGCAAACGTGAATGCATTGTGTCATACAGGTTTCGAATGTCACTTTGTGGTATGGAGTTCCATGCTTGTTGTACTTGTGCTGTCAATACTGGGACGGTCAGTGCTGGCTGTGGATGATGCTGGAGTTGTCGTCCAATGATATCCCATACGTGTTCAATTGGAGACAGATCTGGTGATCTCGCAGGCCAAGGTAACATGTCGACACTCTGTAGAGCACGTTGCGAGACAACAGCGGTATGAGGGCGAGCGTTATCCTGTTGAAAAACTCCCCCTTGAATGCTGTTCATGAATGGCAGCACTACAGAAATTCGAGCTGCAGTTGGTACCACAGTGACACAACGAACTGTTAGAAATCGGTTACTTCAAGGACAGCTCCGAGCCAGGCGCCCTGTAGCGTGCATTCCACTGACTACAAGCCATCGCCGTTTGCGACTCCAGTGGTGTCAAGCCAGAGCTCATTGGAGGACGGAGTGGAGATCTGTTGTGTTTTCTGATGAAAGCAGGTTCTGCCTTGGTGCCAGTGATGGCCGAGTGTTGGTCAGAAGGAGGCCAGGGGAACGCCTGCAACCAAACTGTCTGCGGCCTAGACACACTGGACCTACACCTGGAGTCATGGTCTGGGGAGCAATTTCCTATGACAGCAGGAGCACTCTTGTGGTTATACCAAACACACTGACTGCAAATTTGTACGTCAGTCTGGTAATTCAACCTGTAGTGCTGCCATTCATGAACAGCATTCAAGGGGGAGTTTTTCAACAGGATAACGCTCGCCCTCATACCGCTGTTGTCTCGCAACGTGCTCTACAGAGTGTCGACATGTTACCTTGGCCTGCGAGATCACCAGATCTGTCTCCAATTGAACACGTATGGGATATCATTGGACGAAAACTCCAGCATCATCCACAGCCAGCACTGACCGTCCCAGTATTGACAGCACAAGTACAACAAGCATGGAACTCCATACCACAAAGTGACATTCGAAACCTGTATGACACAATGCATTCACGTTTGCAGGCTTGCATTCAAAATTCTGGAGGTTACACCGGCTATTAATTTAACAGTATTTCACATTTGAAATGCATTTTCTTGAGCTTAAATTAACCTGTGATCTTGAAAATTTAATCAATTAAACATGTTAACTTGACAAATGCATTGTCCAAATTTCATTACTCTACAATAATTTTTTCTTGGTGTTGGGATTTTTTTTTCCGTCTGTGTATTTAGTAACCATTACCGGTTCCGAGCAAATTGCTCATCATCAGATGGTGATGATGAGCATTTTGCTCGAAACCGGTAATGGTTAATAAATATAATAACAACAAATAGTGACTGGTTCCTGCTTTTAATATCAACCCAAAAATATAATTATTTCAATTATTGATCTAGAAATTAGAAAGAACTTCTTAAAACTCTGTGTGGAGCACAGCAGTTTAGGGTAGCGAAACATGGACATCAGGAATACCGGAAAGAAAGAAAATTGAAGCATTTGAAATGTGGTGCTACAGAAGAATGCTGAAAATTAAGTGAACAGACAAAGTAAGAAATGATCGAGTTTTGGAAATAATGAGTGAGAACTGAAGTTTGTGGATGAAGCTTACAGAAAGAAGAGACAGGCTGGTAGGTCATATTTTGAGACATGCTGGATTGGAACAGTCGAAGGTAAGAACTGTAGAGGAAGACAGAGATTAGAATAAATGAAGCAGATAATTGAGGACGTGGCTTGCATGGGATATGTAGAGATGAAGAGGTTAGCACAAGATAGGAAGGTATGGAGGATTGCATCAAACCAGTCGAAAGACTGATGACAAAAAAATTAAATCATAAAATTAGCTGGGATTTTCTGCAGTCATATTAATTAGACGTTATTAATCATAACATTTTTTTCAACAAATTAAATTGAAAAGCACTTTGGCCTTAATTTTTTGGCAGCAGAAAATTTGACGGGTAGCCGCGGACACGGTAATAAATGCTAAAAAAAATAAAAAAATTCTTGCTTCATCGTTCTAAAATACTCATCAAAACGTCTCAAAACATTTCGTAACTGGGGAATCAATCGATGAAATTCTTCCAACTATTCTCTCTTTTCATTGGTCATGAATCTATATAATACTAGATTTTATTTTATTTTCCTAGTTCACAATTACAATAAAGGCCGCAATTTCCAATTCTTCCCTTTCTAAATACTTAGTTGAGCTAGAAAATTCAAACTTAAGAAAGGCTAATCAAAAATACATACATTACAACTACATAGTCAAGGAAATGTGTCCCAGGACAGTAATTATGGGAATGATGTCGCGGCTAAAACAGGACAGCTCGTGAGGTCACGTGACGTGACAGCAGTGACGCCATATTTTCTGTTATCCTCCGGAATCGCTGTGAGATGAGGTATTTCCAGCGCTCTGGTATGCATTAAATCTCCAGACTTAAATATTATCAGCGGGAGCCGCGCAATGGCTTCTCCTGCTGCCTGTGCTGATATGGTCAGCACCAGCCGGTTCGCTGGTAGTGTCTGTTTCTTAGAACCTGATCCGCTGATTCTTTTTACGTGGAAACCTTCTGTTCCGATACCTGCTTACTAGCCGGGCCTGACAATTGCCGATTATTTCATCAAACTAGTTGCTTTCTTTATATATAAGCTTTTTTTTATCAAGTCATTACTTCCTCGTCCTGGCTGTGTGCCCACCAGTTCTGTTCCGGTCGTATTATTTTTTACGACGAGTATTTAGCTTCTCCTTTGCTGCTACTGATTTCTCGTCTATTTGTTCGTAGTGTGTTCCTCTGTCTTCCTACTTCCTCACTCTCTTGTATTTTCTTTTCTGCCCCTTCAACCTTCTCACCTAATTATAGTATCTATGTCGTGTTGTTTTTTTTTTTTTAACTAACGTTTCATCCTGCTTTCCTGCTATCTTTTTGAATTCATAGTGTTCGGGTAAATGACTGTGAAAAACTGCCGAACCATACTCCGACAATATTGTTTGTAATTGGTGTTTACGTATGGGAAGATTCGTTACTAACTATTACCAGCCAACTTATTGATAAAATAGATAATAGTACAGTAAAACAAAAGCCGCTACCTCTCTGTGTATTGAACGAAAGTGCTCCGTCTGTAAAAGCTTTTGTTGATGAATTCTGTTGTGTCATTCGTATAATAATTTTGGATTGTTCAAAATTAAGCAAAGGAACTCGATATTGATCAGAAACGTCCATAAGTAATGACTTAACGATAAATTTAAATTGTATGCGTTTGGTGTCAAATCATAAATTAATCAGTACGGACACCAATGACATTATTCCTGTTTTTAAAGTATGATTTGCTCTGACGTCAATTTGTTGTCTGTTCTTCCAAGTTTGCATTTGACGGGATGGCTGAGCTCGTGCTGAGTGCTATCGCGGTGAAGGCAGTGGTCTCCAGACCTTTCCGGCTGTTTCCTGACGTCCTGGAGAAGCTGCTGGAGGTCGGTGCCGTCAGCTGCAGCGAGCTGGAGATCTTAAAGCCCGAGCTGGAGGCTCCAGAGACAGCTCGCCTCGTGATGAGTGCACTGTGTCAAGCAGGACAGTTACACCTGCTGCGGATGGCGCTGCAGCACCGCCCAGGACTGGCCAGCGAGCCAGTCGACGCCCCTGCACGTGGCGTCGAGGCACGGCCAGCCCGCCGCCGCGCGGATGCTGCTGAGTGCGGGGGCGGACCTGGAGGCGGCGAGAGAGAGCGACGGGTGGACTGCGCTGCACGAGGTGGCGGCATGTGGAGGCGGCGGCGGGCCCGTCGTGGCGGGAGTGCTGCTGAGGGCCGGGGCCCAGGCGGAGTGCAGGGACACAGGGGGCAGGACGCCGCTACAGCTGGCGGCGGCGGCGGGACACGCGGCCACAGCGCAGCTACTGTGCTCGGCGGGGGCGGACACCACTGCGGGGGACACGGGTGGCGAGCGCACAGTCAGGACGCTGCTGGGGGCGGGCGCCGGGGGCGGCACCGACCAGCGGGGACAGACTGCGCTGCTGTGGACGGCGCAGCAGGGCAGGAGCAGAGCCTCAACACGCTGGCGGCGGTGGGGTCGGACGTCAACGGGAGAGCTGAAGACGAGTGGACGCCGCTAC
>JARYHS010015194.1:0-14073 GCA_031002005.1 Vandiemenella viatica
TTCTGTTACTTGTAGACCATTGCAATCATATGCAGGATGCTTCCTTCAAAAGGCAGGGGATAGACTACATCCTTGCCTTGGCCAAGACTTACTAACTGCGATAAGTTCGGCGAAAGACGTTTGTGACGGCGAGTGTTTTGGACAAAGTTTTATACATATTCTTACGGCTCATACCGAGCGTGGTGGATGAGCGGTTAACAGGGAAATAGTGTGAACTTTGACAAAACATCTTTAGCTGGGACGCTGCTGTTAGAGACTAATACAGTAACTCTAATCAACTACACAATCTTGCTACTTATCCCGTTCTTGGCAGAGTATATTGCATACTGTACGGATATTAAGTGACCAAGACTTACTAACTGCGATAAGTTCGGCGAAAGACGTTTGTGACGGCGAGTGTTTTTTGGACAAAGTTTTATGCATATTCTTACGGCTCATACCGAGCGTGGTGGGTGAGCGGTTACAGGGAAATAGTGTGAACTTTGACAAAACATCTTTAGCTGGGACGCTGCATGTTAGAGACTAATACAGTAACTCTAATCAACTACACAATCTTGCTACTTATCCCGTTTCTTTGGCAGAGGTATATTGCATACTGTATGGATATTAAGTGACCAAGACTTACTAACTGCGATAAGTTCGGCGAAAGACGTTTGTGACGGCGAGTTTTTTGGACAAAGTTTTATGCATATTCTTACGGCTCATACCGAGCGTGGTGGGTGAGCGGTTAACAGGGAAATAGTGTGAACTTTGACAAAACATCTTTAGCTGGGACGCTGCATGTTAGAGACTAATACAGTAACTCTAATCAACTACACAATCTTGCTACTTATCCCGTTTCTTTGGCAGAGGTATATTGCATACTGTACGGATATTAAGTGACCAAGACTTACTAACTGCGATAAGTTCGGCGAAAGACGTTTGTGACGGCGAGTGTTTTTGGACAAAGTTTATACATATTCTTACGCTCATACCGAGCGTGGTGGGTGAGCGGTTAACAGGGAAATAGTGTGAACTTTGACAAAACATCTTTAGCTGGGACGCTGCATGTTAGAGACTAATACAGTAACTCTAATCAACTACACAATCTTGCTACTTATCCCGTTTCTTTGGCAGAGGTATATTGCATACTGTACGGATATTAAGTGACCAAGACTTACTAACTGCGATAAGTTCGGCGAAAGACGTTTGTGACGGCGAGTGTTTTTTGGGCAAAGTTTTATACATATTCTTACGGCTCATACCGAGCGTGGTGGGTGAGCGGTTAACAGGGAAATAGTGTGAACTTTGACAAAACATCTTTAGCTGGGACGCTGCATGTTAGAGACTAATACAGTAACTCTAATCAACTAAAATCTTTGCTACTTATCCCGTTTCTTTGGCAGAGGTATATTGCATACTGTACGGATATTAAGTGACCAAGACTTACTAACTGCGATAAGTTCGGCGAAAGACGTTTTTGACGGCGAGTGTTTTTTGGACAAAGTTTTATACATATTCTTACGGCTCATACCGAGCGTGGTGGGTGAGCGGTTAACAGGGAATAGTGTGAACTTTGACAAAACATCTTTAGCTGGGGCGCTGCATGTTAGAGACTAATACAGTAACTCTAATAAACTACACATTCTTGCTACTTATACCCGTTTCTTTGGCAGAGGCATAGTGCATACTGTACGGATATTGAGTGACCAAGCCTTACTAACTGCGATAAGTTCGGCGAAAGACGTTTGTGACGGCGAGTGTTTTGTGCGTATTCTTACGGCTCATACTGAGCGTGGTGGGTGAGCGGTTAACAGGGAAATAGTGTGAACTTTGACAAAACATCTTTAGCTGGGACGCTGCATGTTAGAGACTAATACAGTAACTCTAATCAACTACACAATCTTGCTACTTATCCCGTTTCTTGGGCAGAGGCATATTGCATACTGTACGGATATTGAGTGACCAAGACTTACTAACTGCGATAAGTTCGGCGAAAGACGTTTGTGACGGCGAGTATTTTGGACAAAGTTTTGTGCGTATTCTTACGGCTCATACTGAGCGTGGTGGGTGAGCGGTTAACTCTCTGGCCTCGCATTCGGGAGGACGCGGGTTCGAACCCCCGTCCAGGCATCCAGATTTGGTTTTTAATGGTTTACCTAAATCATTCCAAGCGAATGCCGGGGTGTTTCCTTCAAAAAGGCGTCGGAGGACGTGGGTTTGAATCCCTGCCCCGACCATCAAGATTTCGGCTTTCCATGCTTTTGTGAAATTACTGCATTCGGTGCTTAAGCCATCTGACGGGAAAGTGAAAAGCCCTCAACCTGACCTTCACATGTTTCACAACTTGCGTCGTAATGTAGTTACGCCTTAACACTTCCGTTGTTCGGTTTCAAGTTTAAACTGTAGGTTCTCTACACCCTGTTAAGTTCAAGTAGGCTAGGATAGAGCCGGAATGCGCAGGCAATAAAAACCCTGGTCATAATGACCAAACGAGCCATTACTCCGTACTTCAGGTGAATGTTGGGTTGGATCCTTCAAAAGACCATGGGCTTTCCATGCTTTTTGTGAAATTACTGCATTCGGTGCTTAAGCCATCTGACGGAAAGTGACGTTTTCCATGGTTTCCCCAATAACGCGAGGCGAATGTCGGGATAATTTCTTCATTTTCCATGGCAGAATTCCTTCCCGTTCTCAGTCGTAACAGCATTACCTAAGGACAGGACTGAACACGTGAAATGACTACGGCAATAACGAGCATGGTGGGTGAGATGCACTGTTGTCGCTTCACATTCGGGAGGACGTGGTTGGAATCCCTGTCCGAACATCGAAATTTCAGCATTCCATGCTTTTTTGCGAAATTACTGCATTTGGTGCTTAAGCAAATTGACTGGAAAGTGAAAAGTCCAGGATTCTAATCCCGGTCTCAGCTGCGATTTTCAAAAAGCCCTTAACCTGACATTCACATCTGGCACAACTTGCGTTGTAATGTAGTTACACCAGAACACTTCCGTTGTTTGGTTTCCAGTTTAAACTGTAGGTTCTCTACACCCGGCTAAGTTCACGTAGGCTAGGATAGGTGCGGAATGCGCAGGCAATAAAAACCCTGGTCATAATGAACCAACTAGCCATTACTCCATACTTCAGTTGAATATCGGGTTGGTTCCTTCAAAAGGCCATGTCTGAATTCCACCCCGTTCCCTGCACCAGTCCTATCACGCATCGTGATCGGTAAAGATCTGACCTAGCATTTGGGAGGGTGCGGTTTCGAATCCCCGTCCAGGCATCCAGATTTGGGTTTTCCATGGTTTCCCCAAATAACGCGAGACGAATGCCGGGGATAATTTCATCATTTTCCATGACAGAATTCCTTCCCGTTCCTCGTCCACTGTCCTTTCCCCGCCTCTAAAGGCGTAGAACCATAAAAAATCGCGTGTGCCACGACATCGGCGTAGAACCACAAAAAAAGAATCGCATGTGCTTTTATCCAATTCAATATAACTTTATAGGCAGGTAGGTGATTTCACTGCAGGTCTATATATTCGTCCTCCTTTCAGAGGTACTTTTTTCCTCCTGGTGGGTGGTTTGTTAACGTTCGGGACTGCCATGTGGGAGATGGAGGGTTCGATTCCCGGTCCGCATGTTAATTAGTATCTGTTGTAGTTTAGACATACAAATAGTCGTTTATCGCCAAGAGTCACTGTGGACACTCCGACAATGACAAAAATAAAACGCGTTTAGTGGTGTTTGTTCCTGTAGCCAGGGATGGTAACGCGATTATATGTGGTGGGAGTTCTACAGGTTTATCTGCTCTAATACCTGTGTCAGTGATGTATACTCATAGACCCTCCTAAGTTACCACTTCTCATTCTTGTTGATGGGGTGACTGTAAAATTCTTGAAATACAGATATTTGCGCGGGTACAGCGAATGCGTGCCACAACTTCACAATAATTGTTTGTGCATTGAAATACGGAAAAAAAGTTTCTACTGTAATGGCAGTCTCTAGGTAAAGTGAAAACGTGGCCATTTTTTATCACCACTCGTCTTCTTTTCAGAGTTATTGCTTGTATGCCGGTCTGGCGGCCACCCCTTATTACGCATGTCGGACGTCGTAGGCTGGGCAGACGTAAAACAGGACAGGTGGCGGGCGAACTGTGGCGGAACTAACATCAGACTTTAATGTTGGGCAGAGTACAAGTGTACCTGAACACACAGTGCACCGAACACTCCTAACGATGGGCCTCCGCAGCCAACGACACATGCATGTGCACCACGACATCGGCAACTGCGACTGAAATGGGCATGAGACCATCGTCACTGGACGTTGGCGTAGTGGCAGATCGGTGCATGGTCTGATGAATTCCGATACCTTCTTCATCTTGCCGGAGTAAGGGTGTGAACTGGTCGGTTTCTACGGGAACAGCTTCCTGTCACCTGTACTGCGGGGAACATTCACGTGGGAGCTCGTGACGACCGATAAGTATCGTACACTGGTTGCAGACCACGTACAGCACAAACCTTCATGACGACCATGTTCCCCAACGGCTGTGACATTTTTCAACAAGATAATGCGCCATGTCACAAGGCCAGAAGTGTAACTTAATGGTTCGAGGAACACAGTGGCGAGTTGTAATTGATGTACTGGATCGTCCAGCTCGCCAGATCTGAACCCGATCGAACACATCTGGGGTGTGATTGAATATTTTGGATTTTTTGTTTTTTCTATTTAAACCCACATTTTGATGGCTGGATCGTGAATATGAATTGAGTACTGTCTAATGACACTGGTGAACTTTACCCTTCATCCAATTCGTTCGGCTATGAATTAATGTAAACATATGATTTGTAATTGCATCTAAACATTACTGACAATCATTTTTAAAAGTGAGGTTCAAAATTTTTTGCTATTAATAGATCAGTCAACAATTCCATCAATGAAACAATACAGTTTCTGATCCATCATTCAACCAAAATATTATTGGATTAATTTCCTATTCGTTTGCTGAATAGTAACGCAATGAAGATTTAATTTAGAACTACTGGTAATTTAGAACTACTGGTGTCTTTATGTATTGACATATTAACCTGTTGTACGCTAAAGTCTCGCTCTCTCTCACATACACGCATAACGTTACCATCAATATAGACACGTCAGAGGAAGTGCACAGTCGGAAAAAGATCGTGAAAACAGGTAAAACATCACCGCAATTATACCACATCACTATACGAAAGATGTCATCGGTTTACATGGTTAGAAGGTGTCCATCATGCCATACGATGTGTATTGAGTGCATCCACCAAAATAGAATAAAAAAAGTGCACATGATGCGGTGTTCCATCATAAATGAAACTCGTTCTGTTCACGGCCCGATATGACATCGGACAACTTGAGTAGTACATCAGATATACCTGTCGAAAGTCACACTAAAGTACTGAAGTTGAACTAAACAGAGCATGCAGAAGATGAGAACATCACAAGTTTCATTAAACAACACGACGCTCCACAAGACCGAAACATAATGGGCTCAGTACCAGATGAAACATAAATTATGTTAGATATCAGTTAGTATGTGCACTTTCGAAGAATTTCATTTAAAAAAGTGCAAAAATAGATAAAAAAACGCGAATACTGGTCAAATATAGCAAAATATTGGTTAAAAAATTATGGCACTTTCTGAGACAGAACTTATGCTAAAGTCTGGTTAATACAGAATGTTAAAGTGTTTGTTATAGTTGGTTAGAGTAAATTCAGGTAGGTTATTTCAACTCACCTTCTCATGGTGCCACTGATACATGGATATCCAAAAGTGTTTGCTGAGGCGGCTTGGGCCCCACCGCGGCCTAAGAGACCGGTATTTTGCGCGGCCTAAGAAGACCGAAATTTAGCGCGCCGGTTTTCCGGATGCAACGCGTTTGTATTTTTCTACGCCAGCAGCTTACTGTGGGGCCCAAGCCACCTCAGCAAACACTTTTGGATATCCATGTATCAGTGGCACCATGAGAAGGTGAGTTGAAATAACCTACCTGAATTTACTCTAACCAACTATAACAAACACTTTAACATTCTGTATTAACCAGACTTTAGCATAAGTTCTGTCTCAGAAAGTGCCATAATTTTTTAACCAATATTTTGCTATATTTGACCAGTATTCGCGTTTTTTATCTATTTTTGCACTTTTTAAATGAAATTCTTCGAAAGTGGCACATACTAACTGATATCTAACATAATTTATGTTTCATCTGGTACTGAGCCCATTATGTTTCGGTCTTGTGGAGCGTCGTGTTGTTTAATGAAACTTGTGATGTTCTCATCTTCTGCATGCTCTGTTTAGTTCAACTTCAGTACTTTAGTGTGACTTTCGACAGGTATATCTGATGTACTACTCAAGTTGTCCGATGTCATATCGGGCCGTGAACAGAACGAGTTTCATTTATGATGGAACACCGCATCATGTCGCACTTTTTTTTTCTATTTTGGTGGATGCACTCAATACACATCGTATGGCATGATGGACACCTTCTAACCATGTAAACCGATGACATCTTTCGTATAGTGATGTGGTATAATTGCGGTGATGTTTTACCTGTTTTCACGATCTTTTTCCGACTGTGCACTTCCTCTGACGTGTCTATATTGATGGTAACGTTATGCGTGTATGTGAGAGAGAGAGCGAGACTTTAGCGTACAACAGGTTAATATGTCAATACATAAAGACACCAGTAGTTCTAAATTACCAGTAGTTCTAAATTAAATCTTCATTGCGTTACTATTCAGCAAACGAATAGGAAATTAATCCAATAATATTTTGGTTGAATGATGGATCAGAAACTGTATTGTTTCATTGATGGAATTGTACGGATGCTTGACTGATCTATTAATAGCAAAAAATTTTGAACCTCACTTTTAAAAATGATTGTCAGTAATGTTTAGATGCAATTACAAATCATATGTTTACATTAATTCATAGCCGAACGAATTGGATGAAGGGTAAAGTTCACCAGTGTCATTAGACAGTACTCAATTCATATTCACGATCCAGCCATCAAAATGTGGGTTTAAATAGAAAAAACAAAAAATCCAAAATATTCAATCACACCCCAGATGTGTTCGATCGGGTTCAGATCTGGCGAGCTGGACGATCCAGTACATCAATTACAACTCGCCACTGTGTTCCTCGAACCATTAAGTTACACTTCTGGCCTTGTGACATGGCGCATTATCTTGTTGAAAAATGTCACAGCCGTTGGGGAACATGGTCGTCATGAAGGTTTGTGCTGTACGTGGTCTGCAACCAGTGTACGATACTTATCGGTCGTCACGAGCTCCCACGTGAATGTTCCCCGCAGTACAGGTGACAGGAAGCTGTTCCCGTAGAAACCGACCAGTTCACACCCTTACTCCGGCAAGATGAAGAAGGTATCGGAATTCATCAGACCATGCACCGATCTGCCACTACGCCAACGTCCAGTGACGATGGTCTCATGCCCATTTCAGTCGCAGTTGCCGATGTCGTGGTGCACATGCATGTGTCGTTGGCTGCGGAGGCCCATCGTTAGGAGTGTTCGGTGCACTGTGTGTTCAGGTACACTTGTACTCTGCCCAACATTAAAGTCTGATGTTAGTTCCGCCACAGTTCGCCCGCCACCTGTCCTGTTTTACGTCTGCCCAGCCTACGACGTCCGACATGCGTAATAAGGGGTGGCCGCCAGACCGGCATACAAGCAATAACTCTGAAAAGAAGACGAGTGGTGATAAAAAATGGCACGTTTTTCACTTTACCTAGAGACTGCCATTACAGTAGAAACTTTTTTTCCGTATTTCAATGCACAAACAATTATTGTGAAGTTGTGGCACGCATTCGCTGTACCCGCGCAAATATCTGTATTTCAAGAATTTTACAGTCACCCCTCAACAAGAATGAGAAGTGGTAACTTAGGAGGGTCTATGAGTATACATCACTGACACAGGTATTAGAGCAGATAAACCTGTAGAACTCCCACCACATAATCGCGTTACCATCCCTGGCTACAGGAACAAACACCACTAAACGCGTTTTATTTTTGTCATTGTCGGAGTGTCCACAGTGACTCTTGGCGATAAACGACTATTTGTATGTCTAAACTACAACAGATACTAATTAACATGCGGACCGGGAATCGAACCCTCCATCTCCCACATGGCAGTCCCGAACGTTAACAAACCCACCCACCAGGAGGAAAAAAGTACCTCTGAAAGGAGGACGAATATATAGACCTGCAGTGAAATCACCTACCTGCCTATAAAGTTATATTGAATTGGATAAAAGCACATGCGATTCTTTTTTTGGTTCTACGCCGATGTCGTGGCACAGCGATTCTTTTTTATGGTTCTACGCCTTTAGAGGCGGGGAAAGGACAGTGGACGAGGAACGGGAAGGAATTCTGTCATGGAAAATGATGAAATTATCCCCGGCATTCGTCTCGCGTTATTTGGGGAAACCATGGAAAACCCAAATCTGGATGCCTGGACGGGGATTCGAAACCGCACCCTCCCAAATGCTAGGTCAGATCTTTACCGATCACGATGCGTGATAGGACTGGTGCAGGGAACGGGGTGGAATTCAGACATGGCCTTTTGAAGGAACCAACCCGATATTCAACTGAAGTATGGAGTAATGGCTAGTCTGGTCATTATGACCAGGGTTTTTATTGCCTGCGCATTCCGCACCTATCCTAGCCTACGTGAACTTAGCCGGGTGTAGAGAACCTACAGTTTAAACTGGAAACCAAACAACGGAAGTGTTCTGGTGTAACTACATTACAACGCAAGTTGTGCCAGATGTGAATGTCAGGTTAAGGGCTTTTTGAAAATCGCAGCTGAGACCGGGATTAGAATCCTGGACTTTTCACTTTCCAGTCAATTGCTTAAGCACCAAATGCAGTAATTTCGCAAAAAAGCATGGAATGCTGAAATTCGATGTTCGGACAGGGATTCCAACCCACGTCCTCCCGAATGTGAAGCGACAACATTGCATCTCACCCCACCATGCTCGTTATTGCCGTAGTCATTTCACGTGTTCAGTCCTGTCCTTAGGTAATGCTGTTACGACTGAGAACGGGAAGGAATTCTGCCATGGAAAATGAAGAAATTATCCCGACATTCGCCTCGCGTTATTTGGGGAAACCATGGAAAACGTCACTTTCCCGTCAGATGGCTTAAGCACCGAATGCAGTAATTTCACAAAAAAGCATGGAAAGCCCATGGTCTTTTGAAGGACCCAACCCAACATTCACCTGAAGTACGGAGTAATGGCTCGTTTGGTCATTATGACCAGGGTTTTTTATTGCCTGCGCATTCCGCTCTATCCTAGCCTACTTGAACTTAACAGGGTGTAGAGAACCTACAGTTTAAACTTGAAACCGAACAACGGAAGTGTTAAGGCGTAACTACATTACGACGCAAGTTGTGAAACATGTGAAGGTCAGGTTGAGGGCTTTTCACTTTCCCGTCAGATGGCTTAAGCACCGAATGCAGTAATTTCACAAAAAGCATGGAAAGCCGAAATCTTGATGGTCGGGGCAGGGATTGAAACCCACGTCCTCCCGACGCCTTTTTGAAGGAAACACCCCGGCATTCGCTTGGAATGATTTAGGTAAACCATTAAAAACCCAAATCTGGATGCCTGGACGGGGGTTCGAACCCGCGTCCTCCCGAATGCGAGGCCAGAGAGTTAACCGCTCACCCACCACGCTCAGTATGAGCCGTAAGAATACGCACAAAACTTTGTCCAAAATACTCGCCGTCACAAACGTCTTTCGCCGAACTTATCGCAGTTAGTAAGTCTTGGTCACTCAATATCCGTACAGTATGCAATATGCCTCTGCCAAAGAAACGGGTATAAGTAGCAAGAATGTGTAGTTTATTAGAGTTACTGTATTAGTCTCTAACATGCAACGCCCAGCTAAAGATGTTTTGTCAAAGTTCACACTATTTCCCTGTTAACCGCTCACCCACCACGCTCGTATGAGCCGTAAGAATATGCATAAAACTTTGTCCAAAAAACACTCGCCGTCACAAACGTCTTTCGCCGAACTTATCGCAGTTAGTAAGTCTTGGTCACTTAATATCCGTACAGTATGCAATATACCTCTGCCAAAGAAACGGGATAAGTAGCAAGATTGTGTAGTTGATTAGAGTTACTGTATTAGTCTCTAACATGCAGCGTCCCAGCTAAAGATGTTTTGTCAAAGTTCACACTATTTCCCTGTTAACCGCTCACTCACCACGCTCGGTATGAGCCGTAAGAATATGTATAAAACTTTGTCCAAAAAACACTCGCCGTCACAAACGTCTTTCGCCGAACTTATCGCAGTTAGTAAGTCTTGGTCACTTAATATCCGTACAGTATGCAATATACCTCTGCCAAAGAAACGGGATAAGTAGCAAGATTGTGTAGTTGATTAGAGTTACTGTATTAGTCTCTAACATGCAGCGTCCCAGCTAAAGATGTTTTGTCAAAGTTCACACTATTTTCCTGTTAACCGCTCACCCACCACGCTCGGTATGAGCCGTAAGAATATGTATAAAACTTTGTCCAAAAAAACACTCGCCGTCACAAACGTCTTTCGCCGAACTTATCGCAGTTAGTAAGTCATGGTCACTTAATATCCGTACAGTATGCAATATACCTCTGCCAAAGAAACGGGATAAGTAGCAAGATTGTGTAGTTCATTAGAGTTACTGTATTAGTCTCTAACATGCAGCGTCCCAGCTAAAGATGTTTTGTCAAAGTTCACACTATTTCAATGTTAACCGCTCACCCACCACGCTCGGTATGAGCCGTAAGAATATGCATAAAACTTTGTCCAAAAAACACTCGCCGTCACAAACGTCTTTCGCCGAACTTATCGCAGTTAGTAAGTCTTGGTCACTTAATATCCGTACAGTATGCAATATACCTCTGCCAAAGAAACGGGATAAGTAGCAAGATTGTGTAGTTGATTAGAGTTACTGTATTAGTCTCTAACATGCAGCGTCCCAGCTAAAGATGTTTTGTCAAAGTTCACACTATTTCCCTGTTAACCGCTCACCCACCACGCTCGGTATGAGCCGTAAGAATATGCATAAAACTTTGTCCAAAAAACACTCGCCGTCACAAACGTCTTTCGCCGAACTTATCGCAGTTAGTAAGTCTTGGTCACTTAATATCCGTACAGTATGCAATATACCTCTGCCAAAGAAACGGGATAAGTAGCAAGATTGTGTAGTTGATTAGAGTTACTGTATTAGTCTCTAACATGCAGCGTCCCAGCTAAAGATGTTTTGTCAAAGTTCACACTATTTCCCTGTTAACCGCTCACCCACCACGCTCGGTATGAGCCGTAAGAATATGCATAAAACTTTGTCCAAAAACACTCGCCGTCACAAACGTCTTTCGCCGAACTTATCGCAGTTAGTAAGTCTTGGCCACTTAATATCCGTACAGTATGCAATATACCTCTGCCAAAGAAACGGGATAAGTAGCAAGATTGTGTAGTTGATTAGAGTTACTGTATTAGTCTCTAACATGCAGCGTCCCAGCTAAAGATGTTTTGTCAAAGTTCACACTATTTCCCTGTTAACCGCTCACCCACCACGCTCGGTATGAGCCGTAAGAATATGCATAAAACTTTGTCCAAAACACTCGCCGTCACAAACGTCTTTCGCCGAACTTATCGCAGTTAGTAAGTCTTGGCCAAGGCAAGGATGTAGTCTATCCCCTGGCCTTTTGAAGGAAGCATCCTGGCATATGATTGCAAATGGTCTACAAGTAACAGAATATAACCATTTCAAGTCAATGTTCGGTTCAGTTTGATGAGAGGTCAATCCATGCTACGTAAAACACAGTCCATACCAGGATATTTTTTTTTTTTGGACGGGGTGACATTGACGCCTTACATTGGCTGACTGTTGCTTTGTGTTTGGGTCGTAACCATAGCGCAATGACTCGTCACCAATAATGACAGAAAATCTGGATCAATTTCAAAGCACGACATGTTTCAAGTCGACGTTCTTTTTTATTGTTAGTCACAGCCCGAGGAAAAAACTTGGCAGCAACCGTTTTCATTCCCAAATCTTCTGTTAAATTTCGCTGAATCGAGCTCCAAGATAACCCACTAATTTCTGACAGTTGATAAATTGTCTGTCGACGGTCAAAGAGCAAAAGCTCTGGAATTTTTTTTCAACATTTCGTCGATTCGTACATTTGATGGACGTGCAGAACGAGGTTTGTCATCAACCAACATGTCACTATTTTTAAGCCTAGTGAACCGAGTTTCAGCAGCATTTTATCTCATTAGAAAACAAAGTTTCTCAGCTGCACGTTACTCACTTAAACTTACATCACCAAAAAACGAAACAATAACAAAACAGCGCTGGCAGAAACAGATTGACAGAAGCCAGGTCGGCAACACACGCGGCACTGTACTGCAAATGAGTTGCGCCATAAACGCCTAGCGGCAGAAACGCGTATTTTTTTTTAACTGCTTTACGTCTCTCAACAGCGAGGTCTTTAGAGACGGGAAAGGATGCGGGGCAAGGATGGGAGCAAGGAATGGGAAGGAATTCGGCCATGGTCTTTTGAAGGAAGCACTTGGCATTTGCCTGGAGTGATTTGGGAAACCATGGAAAACCCAAATCTGGATGCCCGGACGGGGGTTCGAACCGGCGTCCCCGAATGCGAGGCGAGAACGCTAACCGTTACACCACCACTCTCGGTAGAAACGCATAGTCCACAAGCTTCGAGCATGGCAATGCTATTCCGGTGAACTTCTCTGTTCATACCGCAGAATTCTCATACCTCACAGAACGACAAAAGCAGCAGAGTACACACCTGGTGCGGTTGGGCTCGCTCAAGTGGTTTGGTCGTACTCGGCCAAAATGTACTTACGTAGTTAATGGACGCACTCGGCATGTACCTGTTATTTGCCTCGGCACGCACTGGTAAATACCTCCGCGAATTCCTCGTTCGAAAAAGGAGCGGCATGTCGACATCTGTCCGAAAAGTCCAGTTGCTCGCTCAAGTGGTCTGGCAACGGCTGCGTCACACCTGGTGCGGCTAGAGGGGTGCGTGGTCAAGGACAATAGGGGTATAACTGAGGTTAGTCAAGTGGTTAGTCAAGTGGCCCTCATGTCAAGTGGTTAGTCAAGTGGCCCTCAAGTCAAGTGGCCAATAGAACCAGAGATAATACATGTCAAGTGGTTAGTCAAGTGGGAGGGGGGAGAGAACAATAGGTGTGAAAATGATTGACAGGTGGGAGGGGGAGAACAATAGAATGATACAATGTATCCAATTAGAACAATAGCCTAATTAGCATAACAATAGATTGATACAATGTCTTTTGGCCGCGTACCGGCCAAACATACCTACTAAGGTAACGGCCTTCAAGTTGTCGATCTTACCGATCCCAAAACCCGGCCGGATATTATAAATTATAATTTTAGGATAATAGCGATTAAGGAAGGTCCGCAAGACATTAGTGAAAAAATGTAAAATTTCCTATGGATAAAGTTAAACGAACGTGGCTTGTATATTCTCGAACAAAAGATGCGGTGTATTGCTTTTGTTGCAAGTTACTTAATTCGAATGGTGGCTCTATCACATGAAATGGTTTAAGAGACTGGCAAAGTTTGTCAAAAATTCTCTCTAACCATGAACTGTCGCGCAACCATATTATACAAATGTGTAACTGGAAATAGCTAATACAAAGAATTAAAAATTCAAAATTAATTGGTCAGGTTACTAGATCAAATTGATTATGAAGAAAGGAGGTGGTGGTCGGATTTGCTAGGATTGTTTTCAATAGTATGTTTCCTTGCCGAAAGAAATCTTCCATTAAGAGGCGACCATGAAGTGTTAGGAAATCCAGGTAAAGGAAACTTTTTAGGACAAGTAGAATTAATGACAAAGTTTAATTCCGTATTAAATGAGGACGTTATTGAGTAGCTAAACCTGGAAGATTGGTTACTTGTCGAATTCATCCGGGAAAGATCAGGAATCGGGCGGGTCTAATGGAGTTGCCGGTTCCAGGTAGATGGCTCAACTGCGAAAGTAGGCTGTGGATATCCCTCGTG
>JARYHS010015195.1:0-15677 GCA_031002005.1 Vandiemenella viatica
CAAACTGCCTACGCAGAGAATTTACAAGCACATAGATTGTAACGAGGAATGTCATATATTTTTTTGGGTCTGGTACCCAACCTCATACTCCCTAAAGATTTTAAAATATCCGTGGATCGGATTGCACATTAAACTGTAGGTCTCAGACGAAAGAACTGGCTGTCCTATGTCTCACATAATGGCTTAGTACGCCTTTTTCGGAAGGATCCGACCAACTTTCGGGTTATGGACTAACTTAAGTTTTTATAATATCAGACAGAAATTGAGGAGCCTTACATAACTTTCTTCTATGCGTCTAAATACTCAATCCTAAGTATTTTTATGCACGGAAAGCGAGTTATGCATTTCCCATAGGAAGCCGCATCCAATTTTCAGTGCGCTCACGAATGGGCCGGAACGTTATTGCCTGCCGTGCGACACGCCACGCAAATCACAAGTCCGCGGTTCGACAACGGGCGAGGGCTTTTACTCATTGGTATTTATATGTTAGGCAAACAAACAGTCGCTACGGGCTATTATGAAATAGTATGAGTTAATTAGCCATGCAATTAGTTCCGCAATTGCGGGCCCTGCTCTCGCTTCCTGACACCGAAACAACTGTTTATGCATCGCAGCTCTACGAAAATATTGATTGTGAATTTACGACGGCCAGATGCCAATTCATTGACCAGTGGAGCGGGGAGGGTGAACCGCTGATCCAGTATGGAGGTTTCAAAGTGAAAATACCTTCCTGTTACGCAAAGATATTTCATTTTTTAGAGTTGCAAGGTATCTAAAGTTATTATTTAAAAAATCTAAGTATATCTTCCCTCCCTAAGAATTCAATTTCCATGTCGGATAGTATGAAGCTTTATTTTCAATCAGGAAATTTCTTTGTGTATGGGTTTAAGGAGGGCAGAATTTGCAACCGACTGGATGGGTTAATAAGATGGTCATAACATGTATATCTTTCATTGTTTACCTCGTGTGCATCAAACACACAAAACTTTTTAACATGAATTCTTTTTATTCAACAAAATTTCTTTCTGTCACTTTTTTAAGAGAAGTTTCTTATAATTCACTTTACTTTTACACACTACCTGAATCTTTACGTATTGGGTTATGTAAGAAGGAAAGGAACTGGTCATACTACCTCCAATACTAGACGAAGTAAACTTCCAGTCAACCTTAGGGTTCAATACCAATATTAGTTCTTAAGGGCTATAAATAACTGTGCCAGAAATTAACCAATTTTTTTAAAAAAAATCTATGTTTACTCGCTTCTTTTTATGTTTATGCGTTTTAAATATTTCCTTTCATATACCTATTTTATGTTTCAGATGAATTCTATAACTTTGATTCGTTTTGTCCATGAAAGACACCAATGTTGACTTTTTATATTCAAAATAACTTTACATTCTAGCTACAATCTGACGGAAACGAAGAAAATCTTCTTTCACTTTACTATAACATTAATTTCGCTATCAACGGTTGTTCGTTTCTAACATACTGCTTTAAATATTACTTTGTTTACCCTCCCTTTTCAATTTACCTACTATTGATGTGTGATTTCTTTGTCCAATATTGAAGAGTTCCAGTTTCTTGCATCCCTTTCACTTCTGTGAGTTTTCAGGAATTTCATTTGGATTAGTAGAATTTTTGATCTGCTTTTTTCTATTTCGCTGATAGCGTTTCGATTCATGCGTTAACTTAATAACTAAATGTGCGTAAATGTTGCGCCTTTTTCTAAGGTATCGTTATCCAAAATTCTGCCTCTATGTGGCATGAATTTGGTGATTTTTATTTGTGTTTTGCCATTTAAATTGGATATACAATTTAACATCTCTGTCTAATTTCCCTGCCTGGTCCAAGTCTACTGTTACTCAGAAAGAATTCGTATGAAAAAAAAAAAAAAGGTAGCATTTGCTATTTTAAATCCCATCCCATCTTTGGAACATTATTGCATTTATTTTGGTACAATTTCTTTGACTTAGAAGTGATATGTGTTATGGATAAAGAGTCATGCATCGTTACGAAAGCGATTAGTAGCGTTTATTAAAATCACTTGTTGCCATGTAGGATGAACCACTACACCAAAAGTCTTTCACCACAATGCGCGACGTGGCTTCTTCTAATTACCTCGTTTATGTGGGTGACTGAGTGAAATTAATGCTAGTAGAAGACTGTAGTAGCCTAAAAAGTCGAAGACTGCTGATTAGCTTGTGACGTTTTAGCAAATATTTGGTACACGTGAAATACGTCCAAGATTTTCTCGCTTCATTTTAGCTTCCATATTCCAAACCGGTTTTAGAATGTGGCACTTCAGTGCGCATTAAATAATACTTTTGAACTATTAGTGTACCATAGTTTATATGAGTGGTCTGGTGGCTCAGTGGTTAAGGCGTCTAACTGGAGACCGAAAGGTCCCCGGTTCGTATCCCTGTTTCCGCCGGGATTTTCATAGGCACTTAACCCGGCCGTCACCTCTGGCACAGCTTGCTGTGTAATGTGAAGTACGCCAGAACCCTGCCGTGTTTCGGATTCCACGTTAAACTGCAGGTCCCCTATACCCGGAAGGATTGATGGGCCAGGTTAAGGTGGCTACGAAAGGGACGGAATGCGCAGCCAATAGAAACCCTGTCTCCAGGTCATTACGACCACACGGAATTATAATTATTATAGTTGATGTTTGTTATGATTAGAATATCGATCGGGATACCAACAACATCCTGGTAATTATAATGTTGATGACAGCAAAGCACATTCAACACTTAATTTGTTGACACAATCCAAAAACTTAAATAAAAAAAAAACACATTAACGTTGCATATGATTTTCAGCGCCAGAACAAAAGTATAATAACTTGAAAAAGTGCAACATTGATTCAGAATAAAATGAGATAGTGAAATTAGTTAACTCAAAAACATTAGTTAGTAATCATGATTTCAGTTAATTGATGAACAACAAGACTGTCGCAATACAACAAGGAAGCTAATTTTTCGGAATCGTTAAGGTGAGTTAACCAGGGACGTTACATGGCTTTGAAGGCATTGATATTAATGTGACAATATCATTACCACTTCACGATGAGCTGGTAGTACCTAGCGACGATTTCGATCAGCACATTGATGTGTCAACAGTAATATTAAGGGGCACTTGCAACTGCCATAGGCTTAATAAAACTCTTATAAACATGCAGAATGAATGATTAAATACGAAATGTGTGACATGGTTGTAACAAATCATAAGACCAGCTATATTCATAGTCGATGTTTGAGTACGCGGGAGAAATCTTGAGGATGTCTCGAGCCAGCATTGAAAAGGACACACCAGAAGTGTCTTCCAGCGCAGCAGAAGTCTAGTCTTCCAGCCTCCGCTTAGGACATGGGTAAACAACGAAATTATCGACATTAACAGTAGCAATAACTCAAGAGTGGTTGTTTCAAAATCGCGTACGCACGATATTCTTGACACCTTGTGATTACCCAGTCTAGAATTAAGCACCAGTCTCACTGTCGTAACCTCACCCGTGGAAGAATTTTTAGTCTACTGAACGTTGGTTAGCATTGGATCGTGGCGTGATTTATCGTAACACTTTAAGATTTGCGAAACACAGTTTCTTTCCCCTTCTCCCAAGTCTAAGATCATTACGAGATTTCCAGAAATATCCACAGTACCGCTGGATCCACTCCTCTGTATTGTTTGTTGAAGGTCAAGGCCAAAGTGACCGTATAGAAATAACTTCTCTCATAAGGGAGCATTCATAAACTACGTGGCTCCATTTTGCCCTCCTGTGAACCCCCACTCCCCACGTAACCCCACGTGGCTTTTGTCTCTACACCTCCTCCTCTTCCCCTTGTAGCACTTAGCTTTTTTCCCTATTGATTCCAGAAGATATTTTGTACTATTTTCTCTTGTCAGACTACCGGAAATTAAAAATATGGAGATAATTAAATGACGGGAATAAATATTCACATGCTGTTGTGTGTCCTGTACCTCATTTTAACTGTGACAAATAGTAAATCTTAATTAAAGCTACGTGGCCGGATTTGGAACCTCCTCCCCCCAAATAGCCCAGCGTAGCTTTCCAGCCAACCCCTCCACCCCTAGACCGATCCACGTAGTTTATGGACGCTCCCTAAGTTGTTTATGCCTGCTTGAGGGGAAGCCGAGCTTTCTCCTCAAGCCTTCCTGACTACCGAGCAAATAACTGATTATTTCCCATTTTTATTTATCTTTTTAACAGTTTTTTTCACAATTTTTAACTGTTTCCTTATAAAATGAATGCTATTAAGAGTATTTACGGCCATCCTATTTCTCAATTTGTTTTTAATAATGTTCATTGCACTGAAAATCCTTTCTACTGCAGCATTCGAGTGAGGAAGTGATAAAGAGGATATAGCTAAATCAGATAACTCCAGAGAGGTATTTATTCCATCAGCATTCTTGCATTTTCGATCTTCAGCTCAAAATTCAATGACATTGTTTGTAGCGTTCCATTGACCATAATTAATTCTATGTCATTGCTGTAGGGGTTTTTCAAAATTTTTGACTCAGATCCGGGTTATGAGGCTAGATCTACTATTTTGTTGACTTTACCCAGCGAAGAGCGATTTCCACATTCAAAAGACACATTTCCTCCCAAATAATGTGGTTGAAAGGAAGCGAGTATATTTTTCGAAACTCTGCAAGGTTGAATAGGACCCATCCACAAATTACGTCACACGAATTTCATGATTTTTTGGACACTTCCCCTCTCACATGTCACAGGTTGTAACATTTGTGGGACTCCCCCCCCCCCCCTCCGCTGGTGTGACGTCACATATTTTGAAATTTTACATTTATAAATTAAAACAGCACTTCCAAAATGATTTATGTATTTCTAGTTAAAAAATCATATCAACGATAAATCAAACATTTAAGAAAATATAAAAAAAATAAAAAATCGAATTAATGATACAAAATTGAGCCGTCATGTGTCCATGGGTTATGAACCCATTCCTCGATAGTGTTTATTATTGGCATAATAATTACTTCATTCTTGATTTCGATAGTGTTGGGAACATTCGATGTGTCAACATCATCTTCATCCAACCATAAAGCATCGTCATCGTTTAGTAAGCAAAGAACTTCCCTGTTTCGTCTAGATGCAATGCTTTATGGATGAATCTTCATGATGGGGAAAACCTCTGGTTGCCTCTTATGTAATTGCTTGTGTTGGTTAGTGGCTTTGTATGATGAAAAATATAGTCTACAGATGCCACATGATCGTTTAAATAATTATGCCTCGACACTGGGGCAATACGAGCCAAAAAGTGATACAAATTATGCATGTGATGTCACAAAGTTTATGACACGTCCCCTCCCCCTTGTCACACTTTGTTGACCCATCCCCCCCCCCCAGGTGTGACGTAATTTATAGATGGCCCCATATCACTAAAAATCACCAAACATATTTAAGAATATCTCTACCGAACTTCAAAATTCACTAAATCCAGCGACAAAATCGCTACGGTGACAACATTGCCGCTGACCTTTATCCTGACCTCACAATTACCGCTGGTAATATTCATTTTAAGATTTGGATGTACTGTCTGTGCGGCTAGGTGAGTGACACGGGAAGTGCCGCTGCGCTTAATCCCGGTTGACGCGGCGAGAGGTCAGATGGGGCACTTTACGCCAGTGGCTGTGTTTACAGCGCGGCGGATTCCCCTTCGCAGCTGGTTGAGTGGTTGGAGGACAGCGCTCCACGCGCCGTTACCTCGCTACAATAAACAGAACGGCAGCGGAGAGTACATCCGTTAGCGTGATGGATCTAGCAATATCTGCGCCGGCCCGCTCGCTTTCTCATTACGGACGGTCGCATTTCACGGAGGCCCGGCTACCACCCTCGCACAGCACGCTAATATCAACCCCTTCCGGCCTACCCCCCGGCAGCAGAACGGGATTTACAAGGCCAGGTAGACTTCACTGCATACCGCGTCCGCCTGATGATCTTCCGGAACAGCATGGCCTGTCAGCAACGCGGCGGCTGGGACAAACACTTTCACCTAGACTGCGTGGTCACCTTGGAACACAGCCGTATCCCCCGACGGATGACAGCCTACAGTCTACTTCGCTGACCGTTTTCAGGCGCTGACACGGTACTAGCTAGTACGCGTCCAGATGGAGGAAAAAATTTTCATTTTCAAAAGTTTAACTTGGCCGACAGGGTAGCAGATGCAGGGTGTCCTGGGTTAAACCAAACATCTCCGCAGTCATATAGAATGGTGACACAGGGCACTGTTGATATTGATTCGCCCTTTGGATGGAGTCGTTACTCCTGAGTCAACTGGGTGTCTTTTGGAAGAGTAGACCTGAATGGGTCGATGACTGGTTTCACTCACTCCATTCCTCACCTCACATGTTATACGATAAAAATAACACCCTATGTTGAACACACACACTATAACAGTCATCCACACATATAATGACACATATGAAAACTATGAGGAAGGCAACAACCCTAGTCCACCTTCCCTGGAGAGATTCCATGGAGTGGGAACATTCTCTATGATAACAGCCTACGACAGGAGTCGGGTACGGCGTATAAGAAGAAGAAATCAGTATACAGAGCAAACGCTAATTATTCTCATAGAAGATTATTATTAATTAAGCAAACAAATCATCAATACAGATATTTAGTTAGTATTAGAGATATTGTAAAACCAATCAGCTACAACATTTTTTTTTATAAATATCGATTTATTAATGCAGATAAATCGTATACAATATCTTAATCTACATAATTTTCTATAACTCTCTTCATATTAGAGATACCTGAGCATTAATTTTTTCCAAGAAGATTGCAGTATGACGACTTTAACATCACGACGTGGCATCACCCAGACAGCCACGAGACAAAATATTTCTGTTATCAGAAGATGGTTCAAGTCACCTACCTAAAGCTGCTTCATGAATGGAGCATTACATCACTACTCTTTGGTACCTTCACCGCGGAATTTGGCTTAGACGTAATCGAAAATTGCTGGTTTCGTGCTTGGCAGTACCAAAAGTTCAAATTTCTAACTACAGCTTCGAGGAAATTGGAGGCGTGATAGGACTGGGTCAAGAAACGGGAAGGAATTCAGCCATTTTCATGGAAGCCCCCGGCATTCGCCGGGAATAATTTGGAGGAACCATAGATAAACCCAAATCTGGATGCCCGGACGGGGAATCAAACCCACGTCCTCCCGAATGCAAGGTCAGATCTTTACTGCTCACACACCACGCTCGGTTGAATGTTCACTACTGTGGGAGCGTGCATAAACCACGTAGTTCCATTTTGGTCTTCTGTGAACCCCCCCCCCCCTCCCCCCACGTAGCCCTACGTGGCTTTTGCCTCTCCCCCCCCCCCCTCCTTCCCACGTAGGACGTAGCTTGTTTCCCTTTTGATTTCAGAAGACATTTTGAACTTTTTTCTGATGTCAGACTATTGTAAATTACATACGGAGATAATTAACTGAGGGAAATAAATATTCACATGCTGTTGTGAGTTCTGTTCCTCATTTTAACTGTGAAAAATGTTATGAAAAGAAAGCTGCGTGGCCTGGCTCGGAACTCCCCCTCCCCCCACGTAGCCCATCGTAGCCTTCCAGCCAACCCCCCCCCCCCCTGGACCGAGCCACGTAGTTTGTGCACACTCCCTGTCTGAAGTGGAGAAATGAGAAACTATCGAATGAACAGACAACAGTCTCGAACGTGAAAGTGATCGATTGAGCCGCAGCAACTGTAGGCAAGTGAGCCTTGTACA
The DNA here is from genome assembly GCA_031002005.1 of Vandiemenella viatica. Lineage (NCBI taxonomy): Eukaryota > Metazoa > Arthropoda > Insecta > Orthoptera > Morabidae > Vandiemenella > Vandiemenella viatica. Next base: position 7,772 of record JARYHS010015195.1, read on the forward strand.
GCTATTTTATTGAGTTAATCTAGCCAAAAATACAAAAAAAGACAAGTGATTACTTTATGGCTACAAATTATGACCATCGCAACAAGGCCCAACAGATTACCAGTTTACGATCTCTTCCAAACTGGCTTCATTACAGCTGCAGATTTATAATTTAACAGAGGTGCCTCGGTACAATTTACAGTAGACTAAAAAAAATAAAACGGTGAGAAAGACAGCTCTTTAAAAAACAAACAAAAACTTCAGAATACTGCTGTCTCTCGTGATATTAGAATAAATACCATAAAATTTATCTGACATATGACAATACGATAATTATAAGATAGTGTTCAACAAATTGCACTATAAAACCTATGTTGCTTAATTTAATTTAAATTATTAATTTAATCAAATTGCAATGTAGCACAGGCTCCGGTGGCAGTTTCCCTACACACCCATCTTCCACCTTTCCTGCACCCACCTACATTTGTCCTCTACAAGTTTTTACTTTAAATTCTTTCAACGTTTTTGCTGAATTATTCATCATTTCCCTTGGTAACTTATTCCAATCTCTGACATCTTTACCCAAAAAAGAGAATCTTCCCATACCCTTGTGCCTGAAATCGAGTGCCAGCTTGTTGCCATGGTCATCTTTTCCCTTCCATGCACTACTTTTCATACCTACAGAAATATCTTTCCATGCCAATTATTACAAGTTTTAAAGAGTTACTGCAACCCATCAGGGCCCATGGATGTGCGCTAACCTTCGGTCCTGCCACCTGGGAAGATGCAAGATCAAATCCCCGCCCACTCATCCAGATTTTGGTTTTACATGGTTTCCCGAAATCACTCCAGGTGAAAGCCAAGAATGTTCCTTCAAAAGGCTGTTGCTGAATTCCTTCCCGTTCCTTGTCCCCCTCTCCTGGCTTTAATAACGTCGACGTTATTAACTCGTAAAGCCTTAAGAACAGAAGATCTGCATTCGTTTTATATATTTCCGCACTTAGCTGCCAATTTTAACGTTTTCTTAACTTATCTATTGATCTTACCAACTTGGCTATTCAGAAGCTGAGAAGATGAGAGGGTATGAGGTCATTTTTCTCAACTCCTCCTTTCTCGCATCTTGATTATTAACGCTGAATAAATTTAGATATATATTTCGTCGCATCGGTCACATTTCGCATCTTAGGCTGTGAATGTATAGGAATTAATTCCCAACCAAACAGAGCTATTGTCTTTATGCGGCGTGGCATAGCGACCCCAATCCACCGAGGTGGTGCTCTTCTCTGCAGCAAAGTAGGCGTCTTCCGAGAGATTACCCTCAGGGCACCTGCTGGCGCCTGCCGCACCGGTAACCGCCCTGGATATGTGTCATGGTAATGCGTTTCTGATGATCTTTGTCATCATTAACTGTGTCCATTTTTCTTTCTCATCGCAGGAAAAATAAAAAAAGAGTGCAGGGCCAAGAGATGGGTAGAAAAGACAGAAGGAGTTAGGGGAAGATGAACGAAGAGCATTGAGTATCAGCAAGTACTGTGTTGACCTATATCTTGCACAGTAGGCTTTATCCCTCCCTTGGTACAAAAACCACCTTCGATGCCGGAAGACCTTTAGGAAATACAGAAGCAGCATATCTTACTATAGGAAAATTCTTAATTAGTTAATAGCCGAATTTTACTATGTGATTGCCATTTTTTACTGTACGAAGTACATCATTTTATACATGTAGTCGATTAAACATGTAATTTACGTCAATAAATATTTTAGTCTTCTATATTCTAACATTCTAGTCTATATTAGGTTGGCAGGATTGTCGGATTGCCTTATTTTTACTGTTCACAAGGAACACACGGATACCTACGAAAAAATCATTACTGTACTAGGAACAACGTAAATACGTTTTCGAACTTCTTTTGGAATTACTTCTTCACCTGGAAAAAAAAAAAAAAAAAAAAAAAACCAAACCAAAAACAAAAAAAAAAAAAAAACAGTGGAGCAAACTGTACGACAAGACGCGGTGAGAAACGACTTCTTTTTCATTTCGTAAGGGATTTGAACGCATATGTAACTTTGGCAGAAAGTTGATTCTACACACAACATTTATGTAAACTGCAAATCAGCACCGAAGATGTGAATATTACTCGTAATATGGTTTATCTTCGAAACAAAACTTGCAATATCAGCTTGTCCTCACTACCAGTAACTGTATCATTCTTCGATTCATGCGGAAAAAATCTGAAATATCAATCTTTAATCGGACACAGTACTTCAAAACAGCATTATTACTCTATCCTAGGCCATTGCCTTGGTGAGCTAATCGAGGAATGTAAGGAGTGACTCATATTTACAGACATTTTATCGCCGGTTACTGCTTGGGGCCAACGGAATGCACGTTTCACTGGCAAAATATAGCACCGCATACCTTCCCTGACCCTAGGCACTTATAAGAAAGGTTGCACAAGGGTCACTCTCCAATTTTAATAATTTTGTGATATGTTTTTGTAAACCTTGTAGTAAAACATATTTAAGGAGGGAACAGAAACTGAAACTTTTGTAGAAACTTTCATATCCAAGAACCCAATCGATTCCAACGAAATGACCGATCATTTGTGAGCACGCGGGTTCGAATTATCGTCGGGGTATCCAGATTTGGATTTTCCATGGTTTCCCTAAATCACTCCACGTGAATGCCGGGATCTTTCCTTCAAAAGGGCGCGGGCAAATTCCTTCCCTTTCCTTTGCTCGGTCGTTTCCCGCCTCTAATGACCACGACGTCAATGAGGCGTAAAACCATTAACAAACAAAAAAATCAACGAAATTGTGATTTTTTAATACTTATAAAAAATTTGCTAATTTATTGACATACAGCGAAATTTTCATTTGGCAGCCCTAACTTCATGGCGTTATAAAGTTTCTCAGCAGATAAAAACAAAAATTTGTTTGATGCACATAATCACTGAAATGGGAGGAGGAACGTTATAATAACGTCTACATGTGATTAATCGATCTTTGATGAAGGAACTTTTGGAATAATGACAATATGTACAAGTATTTCATTTGTAGCGATGAGCAGCATGTGTTTTTAGTTTTTTATTTATGGTATCGAGACAGCAATTTTCGAAATGGAGGAGGGGGCCCATCCCTAGAATATTGTGTGCTTAACTTTCTCCGTGGTAAACATTTTGCAATTTGTTTGAGAATAATGCATATTTTTTGTTTTTATATCTATCAACAATTTTTACCCTAACTTCTGGTTGTTATTTCATCCAGTAAAATCATTTATCCGCGGATAAATAAATCTTATATGATTCATCAGACCAAGGAAGCAGACCCAAAAATCGAGCTTTGGAAAAAAAAATAAAAAATTACGGGTTCTTTCGGGATTTGAATTCCTATCTCCCAGTCGCTAGTTGGGTATTGTATCCAGTTAAATAATAGCGGTTTTTAACACAGTTAACTGTTTGTGATGCACTGTGAACTTTTAGTTTTCTTTTGCTGTGGCAGTACTTATCTTTTTTCCACCACTTATCGAATCTTCATGTAAGCATTAATTTCTTCTTTTGTCTTAGATTGCTAATATGACTGAAAATGATATTGCTAAGGCAGAATTTATGCAAAGAAAAGTATAGGGCAGATTTCCTGTATAGTGCGCAGACTCCTTTGCTAATATACCTGTACTTGTCAGGAAGCTCACCGTTCCCCTGATGTCGTCGAACTGCGACGTCGATCTATGCCTGAGCATCGTTGCCGCCCCATTAATTAGCCTTTTCCTGGCTGGTCGGTACAATTCGTCACGTGCGTTTGGCTTCGGGAGGCTCCACATGTGGTTCTAATTACCCGCGCCAGGGGTAGCTAACCGCTTTATTGACTTTCCTTGTTGCACGCCATAATGACAGTCATTTCCCCTCCTTTACGGCCATTGTCTCCCGCACACGCCCACCAATTTCGAGCAGCGCACGACAATGCTCCCACAAGTTACAAACCCTATGGGAAATAACGGACTCGTGTATCTCCAGATACCTTTCGGAACGAAGACGTCAATTAAGTTCTCCTCCTTATTGTGTTCGCAACAATGGTCCGTTCGCATTTCGGGGAAGTATCCCCGGTCCAAATGAAGACCTGCGCCGGCCCCAGGTACAAATTAATCGCCAACATTGGCCACGCAAGTCATGTTTCTCCTGGTCGTCGTTTCGTGATCAGCGGAGTATGACGTCACGCTCGAACTGAGACAGCCACTGTGCGTGGATACAGGTGCTCCTGCAAGTACCAGAAGCCATCACATAGCTTTCTGCACACCACGAAATTTAATTTAGCTTAATTGCGCTCCGGTGGCAATTCCCCTAGTCAACCAGTTAACACTTTTTTATTATCTTATATAAGTTTAGTGTTGAATTCCTCCCCCTTCCACTTTTGTGATTTACAAATTTTAATTTTAAATTCCTTCAGCGTTTTTGGTAAATTATTTATCACTTGGTAATTTGTTCCAATCCCTGACACCCTTACCAACTAAATGTAGTCGAGCACCGGCTTGTGGTCATGGTTGCCTTTCCCGTTCCATGCACTATTCCTTGTGACCACCAACATACTTTCATCATACTACGCAGACTACTTATCCCAACAGTAATTTTATGATTAATCATGTACTAATAATTTCATTACGTTCCCCATACCACCAGTTTACAAATTTGATCCTAACAATACTTTTCTGATTAATCATATAAAATTATTGCTGGCTTTAAAACTGAAGAGAAACAAATTAATTACATTTAATGGCTCAAAAGATATAAACAGTTCGGCACTATATTTTACTTTAATTTTTTTTATATTCTTTTTTTTCTTTACTTTATTTCATTCATCTTGTCAAACGAATATTCACATCAATTAATAGATGAGACTGTTAAGGTTACTTTTTTTTTTAAACTGCTTTACGTCTCTTTTTAACATCGAGGTCTTTAGAGACTGGAAAGGATGGGGGGCAAGGATGGGAGCAAGGAATGGGAAGGAATTTGGCCATGGCCTTTTGAAGGAAGCATCCCCGCATTTGCCTGGAGTGATTTGGGGAAACCATGGAAAACCCAAATCTGGATGCCCGGACGGGGATTCGAACCGCCGTCCTCCCGAATGCGAGGCGAGAACGCTAACCGTTACACCGCCCCGCTCGGTTTTAAGGTTACTGATATAATGCTAATTAAACTGCAACTTCATGTATCTTTATCATCAAAACACATTTAAAAGAAATTACGTTTTACTCTAAAGTGCTGTATTCATGTTTGTTACCTTTAAATCTCCGGCGCATGAAGGACATGCCATTTGTTGTCAGTATTCTATTTCACATACTAACAAGTAGTAGTATGTATTCTGCGGCCAAGTTTTTCCTTTCTCATTACTAATGGATATTAAATTGACCAGTTCATTTATAAAAATAAATTGGTGGTGTCTTCACCACCATATGGTAGAGTTACAACTGGCCACACATTCCACCTCTAGCTGGGTCTACAATTTAGCGTACTTGATTTATGATGCAAGCTGCTGAAGGTTGAAATTCCTGGTCGTACTTGGTTCGAATAGGAAAACTTTTACCCAGCGTTCGAGAGGACGCCGGTTCGATTCCCCGTTCAGGCATGCTGATTTAGGATTTCCATGGTTTTCCCAAATCAATCCAGGTGAATGCTGGTATGCTTCCTTCAAAAGGCCATGGCCGAATTCCTTCCCGTTCTTTGACCCCCAATCTCATCCCGCTTCTAATAACCTCGAATTAGATGAGACGTAAAGTCATAAGTAAAAAAGGAAACTTTTTGCTTTAAAGATTTAGTCTTAATGATGAGTTATGTAATTAGAACTTCGTCTTTTTCTTTCATTTTTGGCCTGTTTGGACCAAGGGAAGCAACTCATTTACTGATTCGCCATTTCTTTCTTTCTTTCATTTTTATTAATTATATGCACTTATTAATTGAAGAAATTTTTGAGTAAAACATCACTAATATCATGTTTCTTTTTTATCGTAATATTGAAAATAAATGATTGACGTACCAAACTGTGGCGCGACAACTGACCAGCTCGTCCACGTAAGTCGTAGAAGTCTCATACCTAACACAGCATGCGACAATTTAAGCTTCAATCCAGTGGACTACATACGCATATACATGTGCCGCACGCACGTGCGTGCCCGGGCTGTCCACAAACCAGCGCCAGCAGGTGTAATTGCTGTGTAGTCACACCTCTGCAGTTAACAATGCCACTGTACCTGCCAACAGCCCAGCTGTCGTCCACCACTTTACGAGCTGCCCACGTACGTCAAAGGATGCTACTATACCACATTAAATTATCTACTAACTACACTGACGATAGGATACGCAAGAATATTAATCCAACTAAATTTCAAATGTTTAGTTCACCATCTCATGTTTTCGTTTCTGATATTACATGTCACACATTATGCGATCAGTGCGCATGCACCTTCGAAACAGCTGTCACTTCAGCACGTATTAAACAGTGGATCATATTAAATGTGAAACATGTATTTCCTATTTCAAAGGCTTCATTACATACGTAGACGATACAAATTCACCAATTACAACGGAAGTAGAATAATAATTATTCCAGTTTAATAAAATGCGTTGAGCCTGGAGACTGTGCTCACCTCAATAGCTCAACAACATTCGGCTAGTGTCGGTAATGCACGAAGTGTTAGTTACATCCTCTGCCACCACAGCGCTGCTTGGCTAACCGGAAATTTGGAATAAATGACTGCATCTGATTTTATTTCCGCTTATACTATTAAAAGTATCTGTAAATATCAAATAAATAACCATATTCTGTTTCCTTTGCACTTATATTGTTAAATTTAATTTTAACAGCTAAAGGGCAAACGTCTGTTGTGTAGCGCAGATACAAATTATAATGCGAGGCAGATATATTAAAATTATAAATTTGTGTGTTGCTTTTTTGTTTATTTACGACGACTAGATGCATAAATTCATGTAAGTAGAAGAAAATACGATGTATTATCTTTAGCAGTTACTATAACGAAGTGACTATGTAAATCAAGATTTTTTTGACAGAACATAACAAACCAGCAAAGTTTACTAAAACTCAGAGAATTTTTTACGAAACGTAGGTAATCCTGAAATATAGTCTACCAATCAAATAAATAACTGTTATTCGCTTCTGAAATGTTACTTCATTTAGAAATTTTTTTTATAACAACTAAAATTTCCTTCATCAATAAAAATATGATTAATCATCATTTGTTTTTCCTTAGAAACTTTTTCGGAAGAAATTCCTCCTTCCACCATAGGTGACATCCGTCATTTTTAACGGGCATTTAATTATTAATAGTAATATAAATTAATATTAATAACAACCATCACCATCAACATTCTATCTGTAATTTTTATTTAATAAACCCGTTTTTATTTGTTCCAATTAAAAATTTCATTTTGATGATGTCTCTTCCTTCCTAGCGATTGCAAGAAGGATTGTAATATAATTTTTTTCCATGATATTTTACGATATAAAAACCTTAAACACAAAATACAGGCTAAAGTTTGAAACAATACTTTAGCATCTAGCTAAGTGTGCTATGAATTTTAATTTGTTTAAGAGCATTACTTGCATAAAGCTCCTGTTTTCTGTACAAATACAGTAAAAATAATTCAAAAGAAACACTAAAACATCAAAAAATATTCAAAAAAGAAAACACAGAAAAAATGCTCATAAAAAGTGTATATGATTAATAGAAGATTCATTTTTTGTGGTTGTGCACACTCATACACGTATTTCAACTTTTTAAATGAAAGTTGTAATAACTGCCGGAAATTCGTGAAGGTGTACATATCACTTACTCAGCATTGGGTAATTTTTATTACATAGTCTGTTACCACAGGTATCAAAGTTATTGAGGGGGAATGTATCTAACAAATTCAGTTAT
>JARYHS010015198.1:0-25010 GCA_031002005.1 Vandiemenella viatica
ATTACTGTGAGCACCAAAATTTAAAACAGGATAAAACTGTACAAAGCGCCAATAAAGAAGACTAAAAAATAATTGAGGTAGGTCAACATGAAAAAGAATTTTGGGTTCTAAAATGTATTACGATTTTTAACAATTACCACTCTTAATAGAAGTGTTATCAAACAACTCCAATGCAACTAATCTAGTGTCGTGTATGTTTCTCCTCTCAACGAAAATTTATATTCGGTTTACAATTTTGTCAAAATCGTTTGTTAACATGGATCTGCGAGAAAATGGTCTGCCACATCAGTACTCCAATAATTTCCTTAGAAAATGAACCAATATTTGCTTGTATCTTATATTTTCACACTCATTTTTCTTACTTTGTTTTGAAAGTGTCAGTTCTTGTTTTCGAAACACATACTGTATTGGTCTAGATCTGACAACAGTGTTAATTATGCCGTGCATCGTAGATCGTGTAAGATGTGTGTTAGCAGGTGAGACTTACCTCAGGCTGTGGTTCGCCGTGCACAATGCAGACTAGCTGAGCCTCGTAACCCTCACCAGAGTGCACCCAGCTGCGTTCCACCTCGATCTCCGGGGGGTCTGAAACAACAAAACGCACTCCACTCACAACAAACACCTCACACAACTTAATCTAACAAGGAGCAACACGACACAGGCATTATTACTAAATCCGTGAAGGCTGCACATCCACACAGTATATAAACGCCTTTTTAATTTAAAATCTTTTATTAACTGAGGAGTACTGTTAATTATTTCTCCGAGTAACTTGTTCATGTAGCTGACAGCTATCACGACAGGAATCAAGAGTTAATTTGTAGCAGCAATCATATTATTTCTTCCAGATCGTGTTGCTAATTAATTCTCCGATGTCCTCCCAGACGTCATTACAAATGTATGCCTCAGTCACGCCTATCATTCTCTTCATGCGCCTTTTGTGTTTCAATAACAGCCTACCTTACCTCCTACAAAGTGCACCCTACAGCAGTTCCCAAAAAAAGATCTGGCTGCTCTCCTACGCTTTCCATCCACATTATGTGATACGAGAAATGTGGATACCATTCCAGCCCACGATATTCAAGCAAGTATCTCACCAAATTACCTCTCTTTCCTGGCAGATCCTCTAACAAGCCTCTCCAACTAATGCAGAATTTCGAAACCGTTCCCTTCCATTTCGCAGGTGTTCCGTGTCCATGTCAGTATGATATGCAAAGATATTTACGTTTTATGCCTTCTGCCATTACTTCAACCACCTCTCCATAATTGTACAAAACTCTTATTTTCTTACCTATTTACGGAATAAACTTACTCTCTTCGGCTTTTTTTATTTTGTTTTTTTTTGTTTTTTTTGTTTTTTTGTTTTTTTTTGCTGTCATCAGTCTTTGGCGTGATACAATCCTCCATCTTTCATAATATTTTAAAATTATTAAGTTACTTATTGTGATGAGTAAAAATAAAAAAATGGATTTGGGTGTATTTCTTAACCGGTCTAATGTTATTAAAAAGATCTATAATATCGTCTGCATTCTAGTCTTTGTCCAAGACTTCGAAGTCTTAACATGAGCCAAGTATTGTGACATTTGGTTTAAATAATCAATCACATTGATTTCTGAATAGGTTAAATATGAATGCAAATGCATACCCCAGAGATTACGAATCTTCACATTAATCCACAGCCAGCCGCAACTGAATCGTACTTCCATGAAACATTAATCGTTAGCTATTATTTTTATTTCAACAAGCTCAACTAAATTACTAATTGAAAACAATAAAAAAATTAGAACATCAAAATCAAACTGAAATATGCAAGTATATTACTTTTCAGGTTATTAAACTGCTTTAATAAAGATAGAATTTAGAGTTAACTTCAGTCAAATTTTAATGCATGACAGCTACAAATGACGAAGTAAAAGATTTCAACAGAACACTGTGTTCGGAAAAAATGAGAGTCTTGTTTGAATATCATGCGAAGATGTCGGAAAAAAAACCCAGAGACAAAAGAATTGTTAACCATCCAGATTAATAGGAATCTCATCAGGAAATTTCGGTTTACAAGGAGTCACCAAAAGTGGCGTCAGTGGATTTTTCTCAGGTTTTATTGGCGTGCAGTAGACCTTGAATAAAGTACTGCTATATGTCTGTACCTCGCTAAGTTGCATCTCTCAGACATTCTCAAGAAAATCAAAGTTCTAAAAAAATATTATTCGCGTTTATATAATGGCAAAGTAGCATTAATGTTGCTATAATCTAGTGGCTACCGTGGTGAGTTTTTTTCGTAATTCGTTATAGTTGATAGGTGTGGTTACTGAATGTTCTTTTTTCAGAGATAACGGGAAATGCCATCATAGAAAAATGGATTATAGATCAAAATTTACATTGTTCTCAGTTCTTCGTAATGTAATAATCATCTTCTTTGCTTAAAGTAGGCCTATCTTCCGATCTACTGCAACACTATACTCCGCACGAAACATTTGTAAAGTGGCTAACCTACGTCCTTATCGAATGGTCTCCATACCATCTTCCTTTTCTAACTGAATATCTTCCTGCTACTAACCACACTTATTTTTACTTCATGTGTGTAGAGGATATCTTGATATAAGTTCCAAATTATTTCTAACTATGCAACTGTTTTCGTTCTGTTATACATGTTTCTAGAACTCATAGCACAAAATTGCTCATGGCATATGCAGGTATGGTTTAAAAGAAAAAAGTGCACTGATAAAAATTGGAGGCAGATGAGAAAGTGTTGTGATAATGTAGACAGAGTACAACATAAACACCACAAAAATATTAATGTAAAAAAAATATTTACACAGAAAATTATTCCATGTAAACAGAAGAATTACGTAAAAATAGCTAACCGCTCAAAGTCAGAATCCAAGCACACACCTAATAAAAATATTAAATCTGTCAGAAACGAAGAATTCTGAAATTTATTTTCAGTTTGTATTCACAATACTAACCACAACAGGCAGAATTCCGCGCGGTTCCCAGTTTCAGGTATAATGTAATACCTTTGGAATCGCTTTATTTGTTCAACAAAGAGGAAATGGAATCAAACAACACAGGGTGGAAATTAATTCCGGTTAGAAACAAAACAGAAAAGCGACAAAAATAAACAGATTTTCATTACATAGCTACATCCGGAAATGCACGGTCATCCTGGTACATCGTGCATATCCGGGCATTGGTTTGTAATGAATAACTGTTTATTTTACCAGTCCGTTTGCAATAAGAATTAATTTCCGCGTTGTATAAATGCAATAGTGTCATCTGTGTTTTAAAAAATAGGTAATGCAAAAAAAGTCTATAAATACAGGGTTTAGAAGACCGAGAACATGAAGGACAGTTAAAATGTCGAAGTAAATGCGTGTGGTGTTTATTTTATTAGTGTCGAGTAATTTATAAAATAACTAGCAGTTCCTTCGTCCGCTTGAATGCGTGTTATAGCATAAGAATTTTTGTTACTGTTCAAAATACGACCAGCAGAAACATTTCTCCTTTTGGGTTGAAAATACGGTTAACTGCTTCCACGGCTTTTACTCTTCAAAGAAAAGTGAACCTAAAAGTCGCGAAATAGATAACAAATGTGTAACGCGCGCCGAGAGATGCGATTACCAACATTACTCACTTAGCGGAAACAGACGTCTCGAGCCAATTCCGACGTCATTGAGGCTAGATTTCAGCATGGCAGCCTTCTTCACTCTAAATCCACCATGCACAATTGAGTATTATTAGTCATTAGTGTAAGTCCGTGACCGTTTATTTGTGTAACGTCAGGGGTAGAGTAGTTCCCACCAAGCGTGGTGGTGTAACGGACAGCGTTCTGGCCTCGCATTCGGGAGGACGGCGGTTCGAATCCCCGTCCGGGCATCCAGATTTGGGTTTTCCATGGTTTCCCAAATCACTCCAGGCAAATGCCGGGATGCTTCCTTGAAAAGGCCATGGCAGAATTCCTTCCCATTCCTTGCCTCCATCCTTTCCCGTCTCTAAAGACCTCGCTGTTGAGAGACGTAACGCAGTTTTAAAAAAAATAGTTCCAGTTTTTAGGGTCAATGATTATGACAGGTTGACCTGATCTGACCAAATATGAACTTGATCTGTGTTTCACCCTTAGGCTGAATAAAATCTCTTGAGCTTGAAGAACTCAGAAGTTTTAACAAATGTATTAAACACCGACAGTGACGATCGCACTATCGTATAATTGTTTCAAAGCTCGTAAATTCGAACTAGCTGAAATACAAACCTGACTTGTATTTGACCCTAAAAGTTCACTCTGCAAAATTTGAAAAATTTCTGTTTGCTTCGAAAGCATCACATTGTTTATTATTGAGGCTGGGCAAACGTCAATACAATGCTTGGCCATAGCGTCTCTAACGGCCAGAGAACTTACCAGAAATTCCGGATTATTAAATACCTGTAGTTGAGCAACTCCGAAGAAATGAATTTCCAAATTGTTCGTTAACATATTTGGCCTTATGTCCACTTTAAATAACCTAATAACTCACGTACAGCGAACATGAACAAATACCATTAACGAAGTGATAGTAAAATACGTAGAAAGCAAATCATCCGTAATTATTAACTTTGGTCAAGCTGCAACATTAGGAAAGTTATAATCAATTAGTCTATGCCGGAATAACAATTGGCATTTGTGTTTACAGCAGATACCATGAGTAATTTAAGTTTTATAAAAAGTTTTTTATGCTATTTTTATAAGCGACTTGCTACTGACAAGTACTCGCATTACATGATACTTTCAGTCGTAAGGTTTTTCCATAATTTTTAAAGAGTAAATTGCTGCTTAATGAATTTATTCTGGCAATTAACAGTTCCTTAGCTATTAAATTGTGGACATGGAATTTCTTCTAATGATATCTCTGCTCGCTGTTAATTTGCGAGGGAAGGCTTACACATGACGTCACCATTCTCCAATCAATAGCTATCGAGGTTAGTGAGTGAGTGAGTGAGTGAGCTTAGGAAATTATACAGTAAAGAGATTCTTGTCCAGGTTATAATTCCATATAACCACAACGTTCGTTAATAAAGCTCCTTGAAAACCAGAACTTTTTTCAATCTTTGATTTTTCACATATATTATGACACATATATTACGAATGGAATTACGGTGTGATACCAGAGGTGTCATACTATTTCATGTCCACAACTGGAGACACCTCCTTGTGAAGTTACCGACAGTGCAAATTCAAAAATTTTGAGGTGTAGTACAGAATTATATTTCCTGCTCCAGAACTATTACTATAGATTTTATGGCACAATTTCGGTACAACACGATACATATCACTAAACTGGCGCTGGTGAAAACAGCTTAAATTACTAACAAAATTTCAGTTGTCATTCTGGTCTAGGCTGCATTTCAACCAAGCCACAAACTCCACTAAATTGTCGCTAGAAAATCTAAGCTTCTATCACTCACCATAATGCATGTTAGTGACGTCATGAATGACGATATAAACTTGGCCCACAATTCAGATCGTGATACCACAGCAACCGCTAAAAAACGATTGAATAATAACCCTTGCAATATGGCGCTCGTAAAACCACATGAACTATGGCTTTGGTATGATTTTTCTAAAAAAAATTGAGGTTAAGTACAGATTAATATTTCCTGCACCCGAACTATTATTTATCAAGTGCACCAGTTTTGAGTCCTTTAAATTAAACACACGCATGCATACATCAGAAGGTTCTTGCTTTTATTTCTGAAAAGCAGTGTTTGCGATGTACATAAAAAGCAAAGAGTAAACATGGCACTGCCATCTATGACGGAGGAAGCTCTTTCGTGTTTGCGAATTGATAATGGCCATTTCTAAAGGAACTATTCGTTTTTGCGGAATAAAAACTATCCTATGTCACTACAATTTATTTAAGTCTCCTAAACAATTAAGTCGAAGTTGAGGCCGATAGTACATCCAAACATACATCTAAACATATATCCAAACTTTATCATTTATATAGATACTGTCCTCTAAGCCTCTCAAAAATAACAGATGAAAGGAATGTTTTGGCAATTGTGCGATTTAATAAATGAATAGAATTGTTGTTATGTAATGCTCATAACATTATTTTTTAATTTCTACTTATTTCGGTTGTAGTCTACACAGCGATACAGATGGAACTTCTACTGAATTAATGATGTCAGAATTAAGGAACCAATGAAATTAAAAATAAATTACCACTATAGCGAGTGATATTGGTTTTGTTCATGGTTCAGGTCTTATTCAGCACTACAAATACGGAACTACTTGCATCCGTATGAAATAATAACTTCAGTGACACGGCTCTTACGAAAGCAGCTTGAATTATTTATGAAACTAAATTCATTGTGAATTATTCTGTAAAAACTTGTGTCAGTTGTCATTATGGACCTGTCTGAGTTTCCACAATTTCTACTAATATTGCTGTTCAAAATTCATATATTCTATTTCCCGTGTACGAATACATTCATTGTACTGCTATTAAAATTTGACCCACCAGAAATATGTTCAAGTGTTTGATATAGTGACATCATTAATAAAAGCAACTAATAATTAGTACATTAATTTAAATGCAGTTCATGCTTTTATTTCAGTGTTTGGGCAAATAATTTCTTCCAGTATATTATAACAGTGCCTTAAAACGATTACATCGTAAACGAATATCTTGTAAGCCCGTAAAAAATGAAGTGTTGAACGCACTAATTAGGGAATTCGTTTCTTCGCTAACTAAGTATAATTTTCATCAAATAACACTCGTAATACATAAAATGATGTAATGTAGGTATTTTGTAGCTTATTGTAACAATAGTATCACTGTACTGAGTGTCTGAGAAAAATCTACATCAAACGAATTTTAATTGAGAAAAAACAACTATTTATTAATATGTCGATTTTTTATGAAATACATACTTTTCTGGTAGCTCATTTTCTCGTGGATGCTCAGCAAAATAGAAGTTATAAAATAAATCTAATAACCTGGAATAACTCCGGTCGTTGTTGGTTGGGCTGCGAAGGCGGTGAGTGTGACGTCAGAGTGTGACAGACATCGGTACGTAAATGACCAAGAATAGCGTTTTATATAGATAGGTAGATGGCAGCGCGGGTGCTGACGCTTGTTGTAATGGGGAGGCGAGAGTGTACACGCTGTCACTTTCTGTGTGTCTGGCTCACACACGAGTGCGTCTGAGCCCCGCATCAAATATTCCTGAGCGGGCTCGGCGCGGTGCGAGATGGGCAGTCATGCAGAAACTCCGCTCGGTATTCCGGGCGCCACCGCAGCCGACAGCCAGTGCAACCGGAAAACCTTCCCGACACCTCCGAGCACAGTCAAGACCAGTGGCCCAGTACTTCAAAAATCACTGCTGCTTTTTCTTACAACAGGTGTCCAGTCAACAGCAGACGAGTTGGTTTATTAGTGTTCCATTTCCTGAGAGATAAAGTGTCCTATTACTGTAGCTCCACGATCTGTCCATGTATTATGAATCTCTAATTGTGTGTGGAGTGATAAAGGTGTGGTCTCGCATTCGGGAGGACGCGATTTCGAATGCCCTTCCGGCCATTCAGATTTGAGTTTTCGTGGTTTCCACAAATCACTCGGTACGAATGTCGGATTCGTTCCTTCAAAATACCGTGGTAGAATACCTTCTCGTTCCTTGCACCAGCACTTTCGTGCCTCTAATAACAGCGACGAAGCATAAAAACAAAGAAATACAAGAAACAAACATCTAACTTGTAAGAAAATTAAGTTTTAAGCTTCAAATCTGGAGATACGTGTTTGGTTGGCACAAACATGGAACATAATGTTGTTAAAGTCTATTATAAGAGGTTACACAGAATTTTTTTTTCCTTTCTTCTAAATTTATGTCTCGTCGATGCCGAGGTCATTAGAGCCAGGAAAATATTGGAGGCAAGGAAGAGGAATAAATTGGGCCATGCCTTTAGAAGACTATGCCGGCATTCGCCTGGAGTGATTTGAGAGAACCATAAAAATCCAAAATCTGGATAGTCCAATGGGAATTCGAACCCATATCCTCCCGAATGTGAGGCCAGAGCGTTACCACTCACCCACCATGCTCGGGTGCACATAGAAATAAAGGGCAAATAAAAAACTTTATTTTTTTAATTTTATTTAGAAACATGTGATTTTGTTCAGTACCTATTCGATGGCATTTCTACAAATAAAGACTTTTGTAACCTTGGTTTTTTTAAAAAAAATTTACTCAAGGATGTTTGAGTCATCTAAAACAATGTTCTTTTTTCGTAAAACGTTAATAAAACATTTAAAGTATTTTTTTAAAACATTACGTATGATCATTTTTTACTACATGTTTAAAAAGCACAATGGTCTCTTTAGCAGATTGAACTACCATAAAACAATCATTTTAAAAGACTTATAAAATAATTATACCATTTACGATTTTTAAAAGATTTTTTAAACATATTAAGAAACAATAATAACATTGTTTTAGATGACTCAAATATGTTTGAGTAATTAAAAAAATGGTTCAAAATGTCTTAATTTTAATGGCATAGCATAAACTGAACAAAGACACATATTTTAAAAAAATATAAAAAAAGTTTTGAAAAAGATGAGACTTTCACTAAAAAATTTGTTTTGTCATATGATAGGACATGATGTGATCTATCTGCGGTTGCAGTACTATCCTTTATCCGTTCATTCCTGGATACCCTGTGATTTTCCCTATTCGGTTGTCAAGAACCAACTGGATGCTGCCCCCTGTTTAAATAGGTGGCCAGTGTGTATAATGAGGGGGACCTTCTTAATCTAGCGAAGGAAAGTCTGAATTGCCATCTGCTAAATGTGTATATTCGTGTGTTATGTATGATAAGTGTATTTTTGTTTGTCGAATGTGTAGTATAGGAGCCGAAGATTGGGGATTGCTCCAGAATTCACCTAGTTGATTACGGCAAACTGCATAAAGACCACAATCAGTACAGCAGTAATATGGGCTCTTGGGCTCGAGCCCGGTCCCGTTGTACTTCCCCGATCCAGTGTGTGGCGCCTCAGCGCACAGTGGACAGCACTGTGTTATACATTATTATAATTTCATTTGACATCCTCAAAATTCATAGCGTATTGCGATCTAAAACACCTGTAATAACTCAGATTATGATTGAACTGCAGCATTAGCAGTACTCGCGGCTTTGCCGATGACTGCTGCCTCACCTAAAAATGCGTGAGTTACTGATTTTTGTGCTTGATCTACCCCATGTGACATATATGTATAGGTCGATAGTGTAACGAACGCGTCTTGTGACCGCTAGTTACATTAATAAACTATATGTTTATTATTTAAAATGTGGAATATTTTAGTGGGCATTTGGGCGCAGTGTACAAGTGTGGAGCGGCAGATCTGAGGAATGCCAGCAGGCCGGTTCCTAGAATTAGCGAGGGGAGAATAGTGTGTGCCTAATGGAGGGGAGATTTGTGCGTGATAGGTAGACAAACAGGGTGATCGGCGAAAGTTTTCTGTTTTGCATGTGGCACGACGAACGAGGGAAGGAAGATTCGATGCCGGCCGGCCAGCACGTTCGGACGATGTGATTTCTGGACTGTCTATTCATGAGTGGGACTGTTGCTGCTGCCTGGATCCGGACACCCGCTATTTTGTTTGAGCAGATGAGCTCAGGCAAGGGACGACATCTGAGGGACTGTGCTACACTGGTTCATAGCAGAGAAGACCGTCATCCAATGTGTGGCGGCAGACATGTACATTCGGTAATTATACATCGCCAATGAAGGATACTGTGCTAGCTAGACTTTCAAGTTCATAGCACTGCCCAGCTACGACCCTGCAGATAAGAACTTTCATAGCCCGGAGCAAACATCTCTTTCAGAAGTGAAGTCAAAATGTTGACTTCATTTACTGTTTAATTTTTGTATATTTAATATAAAATACCCTGGCGCCCACAAAAGGACAACTGATTATTTTTAACTAATTTGTTATATACGTCATGTGATTAATTGAAATAAAACCATTTGTGATTTCTCGTATAAAGTATTCACGCAAGTTCTACCTTTCATGATAATAAAATAAAATAATAAAATTAATTATAATTTTAAATCAGGTAATGAGTTCAGAACGTTACAATGGCGAACCAAGTGGTGCTTTTCGATTATTAATTGCAAAAATTAATTATGCTATGAACGAAAGACAGCACTATGTCCTTGGCAACTTTCTTATTTTGTAAATAGAAAGTAGTTTGTATTACTTTGCGTAGTTAATGCATGTATAAATTCATGTTGTACTTGTTGATCTTAGATGCAAGTTGGTTCTGCAATAAGATCTGATAAATTTATTTTGTGTGCATTGCGTGTGTTAAATAATAATTATTTTGTGTGACATGGGAATGTGCAATGGGTTTTGTCCAAACGCACTCAAATTCTGTTGTATTACGGCGTTGATAATTGTTGTGATGCTTTCTTTATGGCAATTGCAAGTAGTTGTCGAAATATTTGTGTGGATTTCGAGCCATCTTTTCATAGTTTAACCATTTTGAGGGTATTTGATGAGTAAATTCTTCTTGTAATTTTTCCATTGAAAAGTGCTGTGGAATGTTCTTTGGGTTTGATTTTATTGTGCAATCGCGGATTTTATTGAGTCATTTTATTTGCAGATTAGTGTAAAGTCACTCTGAGGGTATGTTTTGCAATCCTTTTTCTTTCTTTGTTGTTGTGTATTGGAATATTCTTTGTGTGTCAACGAAATAGTTGAAAATCGCGTGAAGTTTTAAAGTAATGCGATTGAGATCCAGTACCATTATTAACATGTCGAAAGAAATCGTGGAAGGGTCAAATTTATCACAGGAGCCAGTACCCACTGATTCAAATACGGATTATATCGGGGAAGACAATAATGTCGCAGAAATAGCATATTCCACCCAATCACCCGTTGAATTAAGGCAGGAAAATTTTCAGAATACCTCCAACATGAGTGCGAATAAAGTCTCGGTGATTCCTGCATTGCAGACTCAGCAACACCAGGTGAACGATATAGCGGCTTTATTAATGGAGAAATTTTCACAATTATCTGCTCAATTTACAACACAATTTCAAGAATCCAATGAAAAATTGTCTGAACTCTCAGTGCAAATGTCTAGTAAAATCGAGAGTCTTGAAAGAAAACAAGAAATGGCTCACAAAAGAATTGAAGAGCAATTTGCTACTTTTCGCGGAGAAATTGGCCGAGAAATAAATGATTTTAAAAAGGAAATTAGCTCTGAGATCACTCTTTTAAGCAAAGTCCAGACGGAGTTAAAGTCTTCTTGCAATGTACTTGAGACGACTAACAATGAAATTTGCCGTAAGGTAGAAGCGAATAAAAGTTCAATTGAACAAATGCGCACAGAAAACAGTGAAAATTTAGGTCAGATTTCTGAGTTTGTTCATTCAATAAAAGATGGTGTTGAAGAAAATTTAGGTAAAATAAGATCTGAAGTTGGAGACCTTAAGAAATCCGTGGGAGAAATGGAGGAAAGTCAAAAGAATCTAGAAACATCACAGCGTAACCTTGCTGCCGAAACGGAGGTAAAATTACGTAATTTGGAAAGTAAACTAACCGAAAGGAATAACTCTGCTAGCAACAATGGAAAATGTCGAGCTAGTTGTGCTCAGCTTTTTTCGGGGAATATCGAGTTAAAGCTTCCTAGATTTGGTTCCAAGGGGGGAATAAATCCGAAAGCTTACCTCGAAGACCTTGAAAGATACTTTCAAATTAAAGCTGTTCCGGACTCGGCAAAACTTTTAATCATTAGCCAGTCATTTTTTGAACAGGATCGTTCATGGCTAAAGGTAGCATGTACTCCAGATATGTCGTACACACAATTTAAGGAATTGTTTTTGAGTGCTTTCTGGTCAGCAAAAATTCAAAACCAAGCGAGGACGCTATTTTACCAAGGAAAATACGAGCCTAAACCTGGTGATTCAATGGAAAGGTATGTGGAACGGTTAGTCGTAAAAAGTCGTTATTTTGACACAGTGATGCCGGACGCCGAGTTCATTGATATAATAAGCTCACATTTCAGCCCGGGGGTTCAAGAACACATCTCGCCTGTATATGTAAAGAATATTAGAAACACTGCGGAATCTAGATGCCATAGGACAACGAGCGAGCCGTGAACAGTGCGCGGAAAATGTGCAGGACAGTCGCTCTAATTCTCATGGATACTTCCGGCCAAATAATCAGAATAACGGGCAAAGTTTCAAGGGAGGTAAAAATTGGAAGCAAGCCCAATCTGGCGATAAGAAACCTTGGAAGACTGATGGTCAGCGGGATGGTCACGGGCAAACACGCGGGGGTTCGCCGGAGGTGAATGCTATTCTAACCGTCGATCCCGACAATAGCATTCAGAACGAAAGTGAATATGAATTGAGAGTTGGTGCCGCACGCGAAACATCGCAGGGTGACCAATTAAAACAATGAGATTTCGCCGGGGATGCTGAGGGCTCTCCACAGTTTTGCCTTATTAATTTAACATACTGGCGAAATGGTGGTGTGGAGGATGAGGAGAATGATGCGGATATAGCAAGACCAAAGCATAATCAAACTTTCACTGTAGGGCAACGAGTATTATTACGCACCAGTCCACAATCATACACCAATAAGAAGCTTTTGCAAAGTTTATTATAATATATATATTCCATGCATGGTGAAAAGGATAATCTCAGTTAACGGCTACTTATTCACTAATGGAACCAATGACTTTAACCCCATAATTCACGAAACTTGAAAGAGTATTCTGATGATCACAAAGTTTTGGTACAGTCGCGCGAGGATCATTTAGTGCAACTTGTTTCTCTTGATAGTGACGATGGGCATATATGTGCCGGAAAAGGATAAAAACTTGCCGAGATAATATGTTGGGACTTGATTTCTGGCAGACAGAAGGATTCCAAAACGTTGGGTTACATTTACAGATAAATTTCTGGAACTTCACAGATGTTGTGTGGCATATCAAATCACCAAGTAGCCAAGGGAAAAGGATCTCCAAGGTACTAGGTAGATAATATTTTATTTTGTTTTGTTCATAAGGAATTACGCGAATCAGCATTCCATGAACAAAATTCTTTTATGCCATAGAGCAAATGTACTTATAACGTTGTCTTGGGAAATTGGGAAGTATACTGGAGCGGCATCCGCGAACACTTGATCGAGATCATGTTAATTTAAAAATCACGCGAGGTCTGTAACGAATGGAGATAAAAGGGGATGTAATTATTTATATATTCAAAGGATGGTGGCGGAAATCCATTACAAATACTTTGCTTCGCGGTGACATAGTAACAATGTTTGGAACAATCTTGTATTGCTTTGGACAACCCTGCACTTCATAGATGACTTCACTGCTTAAAAGTTTTTATTAATATTATTCAGATAGGATATGTTCTCTACCAGTTTTATTCATTCATTATATGTTAAGATTGTGTTATCCTATGTGTTGAATATCTATGATGATCACAACTTATGATGTATTGCGCTATATTTATTAAGAATGGTGTGTAAGTTAAATTTTCAATTTGATATAAAATGTTATTGTGTTAGAACATCTATATCACTACAATAATTTGTTACTTATAAGGTTACATTTAAAATGGTTATATTATGTATTTAAGGCTTGCACAAATCTACCCACAATAAGGGATGGGAGTAAGAAAAGTCTATGTACAAAGTAGCCAAGGGACATATGTTCGGTTAAATGTTCATGTCGGTGGAACTTGTGATGGAATAGGTTAGAATAGGTTAGAATAGGTTACCAGATTTATAATTACTGTTAAATTAATGGACGAGGAAGGAAAATTTGTAAATTTCTTATTGTGAAAATTTAAATAAAACTAGTTTATTTAAATTTGCCGAACCAGGGGGAATATGTAACGAACGCGTCTTGTGACCGCTAGTTACATTAATAAACTATATGTTTATTATTTAAAATGTGGAATATTTTAGTGGGCATTTGGGCGCAGTGTACAAGTGTGGAGCGGCAGATCTGAGGAATGCCAGCAGGCCGGTTCCTAGAATTAGCGAGGGGAGAATAGTGTGTGCCTAATGGAGGGGAGATTTGTGCGTGATAGGTAGACAAACAGGGTGATCGGCGAAAGTTTTCTGTTTTGCATGTGGCACGACGAACGAGGGAAGGAAGATTCGATGCCGGCCGGCCAGCACGTTCGGACGATGTGATTTCTGGACTGTCTATTCATGAGTGGGACTGTTGCTGCTGCCTGGATCCGGACACCCGCTATTTTGTTTGAGCAGATGAGCTCAGGTAAGGGACGACATCTGAGGAACTGTGCTACACTGGTTCATAGCAGAGAAGACCGTCATCCAATGTGTGGCGGCAGACATGTACATTCGGTAATTATACATCGCCAATGAAGGACACTGTGCTAGCTAGACTTTCAAGTTCATAGCACAGCCCAGCTACGACCCTGCAGATAAGAACTTTCATAGCCCGGAGCAAACATCTCTTTCAGAAGTGAAGTCAAAATGTTGACTTCATTTACTGTTTGATTTTTGTATATTTAATATAAAATACCCTGGCGCCCACAAAAGGACAACTGATTATTTTTAACTAATTTTGTTATATACGTCATGTGATTAATTGAAATAAAACCATTTGTGATTTCTCGTATAAAGTATTCACGCAAGTTCTACCTTTCATGATAATAAAATAAAATAATAAAATTAATTATAATTTTAAATCAGGTAATGAGGTCAGAACGTTACAATAGAGAACCCTAAACGCATGATTCGCGACTCACGTTTGTCCAGACTTTGTTGTTATGAAAATGTCGCGTTCAAGCGACAGGGGGTTATTGAAGACAGGTTATCGCAGGTGGGGGAAGCGTGTGTTATACCGATGAACAGCACTTAAGCTCTATTTCCGCTTTCCGCTTGTAATATCAGAATGCTCTTTGGAGCAGATTTTGCTATTTTAAGAAGTTTTACATACTGAAGGAGGGATTTATTTCATCCCTACTTGTAATTGGCGTTAGAACCATTCCGTAATAAGACTAAAAAGTAGCCCGCATAGCGTGGGATAAGCATATTTCACCGCGTGAACTTTAAAACCAGAATGAAAGTATTAATAGGCTAATTAGAACATACACAATTTGTAAACCTTGCATTCTTTTTCTCTCCCTCTCTCTCTCCTTCAGCGAGGAGCGCAATTTCACCAAGGTCGAAAGGCAATCAATCTCAAAAACTTCGTCGATCGCGTTGAATAATTAAGTGATCATAAAATTAAAATGCTTTTCCAGTAGCCCGTTATATTCTCCCCTCTTTTTTGCTAGGAAAGGACTCAAATATAGTTTTAGTTGTGAAGTAGCTATTGAACTATTACAAAGATGCGTATTCTGTAGCAAGTGTTACATGCATTGTGCCAGGACCAGTTTTTGTACAACTCTTAAAAAACAGAGAATAATCTTAGCGCTGGCTTTTCATTCTGTTGTTATCCCATTCAGAAAAACTAAATGAAATTTGTGGATATTACATTCGAAGGTGGCGTTCTTTCACTCGGGAATGTTAAAACTGACTATTGCATAAATTCGCCATATTTGGCTATCAAAGCCCCAAATTATATTTTTCTTTCATGTATTAGACAAACAAACCAAAAAAAGAAGATTATTTTTTTGGGACATCACCCAGTAACAACTAAATTTGTTCACTATCGTGATTTCTTCTCAACTTAACTTGTGTGTACCACTTTTCGCCAGTGTTGTTGGTGAAGATGGCTAAAGTCCCTTCGCATGTAGGTCGGCGAACCATCTCTTCTCCCATTTTAACAATGTTGGTGACGATGATCCTAAAATCTTTGCGGGCAGGAAAACTTTTTCAATTTCTGCAGTAATAAGATGGCAACCAGCTACTCTATCTGCGCCTCATCTTCCATCGCTATGACTTGGTCTGGCACCCAATAAAGTTCACTATGTACAGTACCCTTAGCTGGTACCTTCACCAAATCCCGGGCTAAGCTGTATAACATGATCTTCTTGCATCATCCTTTTAACTGTTAGGAGAACGTCAAAAATATAAGATAATTATGTGCAGTTATAGTTGGATTTGTAAACAAATATGGTAGCGTAAATTAGCATGAAATGAACAGCTATTCCAAAAAGATGATATTTTTATGTAGACACATAGAAAATTAGAGGCTTCTACAACCATACGGTGTACAGGGAATTGCTACACGAGTTTATTAGAGGCGCAGACAGAAGACTATTTGTATAATTCTACAGTAGACTGGCAAATGTTAGATCAAAGCATAAAATATAAATATGAGAGCATGAGACATTTTACAGGTGGTAGGGGAAAGTTTCGAATCTATTATGGAGAGTAACGGGTGACGTAGAAGGAAAGTAAGAGTACTGGGGTAGATTCTAGAACATTCTCGTACTTGAATATTGAGGTGTACTCCCTCTCGTTAAGATTTAAATTAATTTTTGTCTACTGAAATTATCAATAGACATATTATTAATAATTTAAAATGCTGATAGAGGAATCGCGATGTTGCTTTGTGCACATTGCTAACTTTGTTGTACCTACGTTTGACATTAACATACGTTTATTACAAAATTATTCTTCATCTAATGTTATTAAAAATAGTATGACAAATTAAATAAACAACTTTAAATCCAACAATGGTTTCATTTAACAGCAGTCCTCAAGGTTTTCTCTATGTCCATTGCTTAAGCTCAGTGGGGCAATGAGTTTTTATATTGGGCGACACTGGGATGATTAATTCGATAATTGTTTGTGGTGGTTACCATTTCAGCGGAGTTACCATTTAACAGAAGGCGCCGAGTCTGCTGCCCGCAGTTGTCCGACGCTAGGTTTCCATTTTCTGTTTGTCGTCGGAGACCCACGTCCACTCGATAACGGCACAGAACACGGAGCAACCGCACCGCACCGGCGTTAGTCGCCGCGCATCTCTTCCTGCAGGCTGGCCACGCACCCACCACACAGCTGGCAAAGCACTACTATCCCCAAAGGCGTCACCCTAGCGGCAAGCTTCAGTCAGGACTACTCAGCTAAAGGTCACATTCCGGAACGCGGCCGGGACCTCTGTTCTTCGCACCGTCCATGCTCGCAAATACATTTCGATGAAGGTATATGATACTGGATCTTGAATGAGCGCAAAGGAGTGTGTTTTGCATTCTCGGTAACTGATGTGAGTAACGAATTTGGTTGGAAGTTATTGTAAAACCGGAAACAACTAAAGACATACGGTATGTATGTATGTATGAGCAATACATTGGATGGATATTAGACGAATAGTTAGAAGTAGTATGTCGAAGGGAAGAAAGGACCGTAATACAAAATTCAAAATACGAGCCCCGAGCGTTACCGCTCACTCACCTCTCTCGGTTTAGTGGAATTACGACACAGCATTTTACAAAGATTCTTATAACTTCAGTCGAAACTGAAATTACATTAAACTTTCATTAATTACATCAGTTTGAAAGCAGGAATCAAATAGGCCTACTCTTCTTACACTATTTTTAATAGTGGAAAATGTAACATATTTATTAGCTATTTCGCTTTAATTTCCGTATGAAACATAATTAACGGAACATTAAACCAGTATCCAGAATACGGTTAACAACACTTGGGTTTGAAATTTATGATATTAATTCACCTACAAACTGTCAAAGAAATGTTCGGGAAGCAGGAAAGACAAAGAAGCAACTCTTACTTTTCCTTCTTCTTAGTTGTCTTCCTTTGCTTCTCAATTGGGTTGTATGTAAATGTTTTAAACGTGTTCGCGTACATGATTTCTTTGCACTATCTCTTGAACCAACTGCTTTAGAAAATCGGATGGTTGGGGTTGACCAAAGTTTCTTTGAAAGTGCTGCTACATAACTCATATTCTTAACATGAATATAAAGTGTAAAGATTTTATTATAATCACGAAGAAACTTATTAGTGTCTATAAATATTGTAATGTGCCACATTTCGTTTAAGGTACGAACACTGTTCTCAGGTACGTAGATTTTTTAAGTTTTCTTAGGCAGCTATGTAATTCAGCGGTATAAAGATTATCCGGTATATTACACCATAAAATAAGCTATCACTATCTATACGTTTTCCTGAAAAAATGCTTTAGTTTTTTAATGACACACGCACAGTCAGATGAAAGTTATAAAATTTATTGTTTTAGCCTCTTTGTCATTGATTACTATACCTCATCGCGATAAGAAGTATTGTATGTGTCAAGGGATTATATAAGCTGCGACTTACATTATAGGCATCAGATACTGGAGTTATAGGGAGAGCAAAGGAAGGCTGCTATATCTGTTTGTGGAAATAACCACACAATGCAATCAGTAACTAAGATGACAAAGGAGCTGGATTGGGAGGCGTTGGGAGATAGAAGACGCGTCAAGATACTGGCGTATATTGGTAACGAGGCTTGGACACACTTGAATAGTGATGAGCACGAACAAAATTGGGACTTGATTTCCGACGTAAGCAAGTGGGAAAATTTTCATTAGTAGGTAACAGAGTCAAGGAATGGAATAAAAAACCAGGAGAAATTTATCCGAAACACTGAAAGAATTTTAAATTAACAGTCATAAAGGGCAAAATATGAGTGGTAAAATTTACGTAAAAATATATTATTAATAAACGACAGAGTGGCAAATGCTCCACAATATGTGTTACTTTTCTCGCAGGCAGTTTCTGTAAGCTCTGTTATTAACATCTTTTTTTTTTTATTAGCAACCCTAATGTTATTGATTTCTGTCACTTTTGTCATATAATTGTGCTATGCTATTAGTTAACAAACAGAATACAATATTATTTACTAATTGAAAGAGATTCTGCGGGCGAGCTGAAGTCCGTAATTGTTGATGAGACAAGACGTCCTTACGCATAAGCAGTCACGATAAGATGTTAGGGGAAAAAATGTGAGTACATTACTGTTATATTTCTGTCCTGCGACTGATAAATAGTAAGCCCATATTACAAAATACGTTATCTGACAAAAGTTGTCTGCTTCCTGACTAAGAAAACCCAGATGACGAGTGTTTAGGGACTTTATTTTTATCAACTAATGTTATTTCCAAATAAATTTAGCCCAGTTTGAGGCTGAAAACTACAAATCAATAGGTAATTTATTTTCGAAACTAAGAATGAATAGTCATTTTCATCTGTAGAGTTTCTTATTTACTATCACTGTGGCGTTATTTTGTACACAAAATTAAATTTCGAATATTGCTTTAATCAAAAGAAATATAAATGATGATGTGGTTTTTTTTTAACTGCTTAACTTCTCTTAACAGCGAGATCTTTAGAGACGGGAAAGGATGGGAGGCAAGGAATTCGGCCATGGCCTCTTGAAGGAAGCATCCCGAATATTTTCACAAATTTTGGATTTATAATTGATAAAATATTTAAAGAGTACATGTACCGACAAAACAAAAATTAAGACAGTAAGTAAATTTCCACCACTTTTGAACTACTCTGATCTGTGTGAGGCTCTGAGATTGCATTTTGCCACCATGCGGTTTTTTTTTTTTTTTTTTTTTTTTTTTTTTTTTTTTTTTTTTTTTTTTTTTTTTTACGTCTTTGCCTTATGCGTTTGACTTATGAATAAAATTCTACAATAAAACTGCTGACAACAAAAAGACATGCATTATGCATGAAAATATTTCATTTGAACTCCACTGAAGACACATTCACTCAACGTAATAACAGTGGCCGTTCTTTCCCAAAACGTATGCATTTTAATGAAAAGATCCTTTTCCGTCGCACACGAGTTGTAGTAGATTTAAAAATTTACATCTCGATGACGCAGCAGGTTCCATTTAATTCCGCCTCCGCTTCTGGTACGCATTTTATCAGACTCATTATTAATATGTTTTAACGTTTTACCCGTTGACAAATCTAAAAATGTTTCGTTAAACCTGTTTTAAAAATAACAATAATAAATCGAAATATTTTTTTCGTCTGCCCGAATAAATTCGTACAGAAAAATTCTATTAATGTTTTAATTCCGTTAGGAACAGTATAAATAAAGAAATAATATTTTTTCAGTTTTATTCCATTTAAAAAATAAGTCAATAAAAAAAAGGCGTCAGTCGCCGTCAAAGGCGACGATTTTAGACAAGATTTGATATCCTGTTTTGGGGAGAGCTTTACGCCTAGCCGACGACGATGTCATTAGAGGCGTCAGATGATTGTTGACAAGGAACTGGAAGCAATTTGTCCATGGACTCTTGGAGGAACTATCACGGCATTCGCCTGGAGTTAATTCATGAAAGCCTGGTAAACTGAAATCTGGATGGAAGGACGGAGATTTGAACAAACTGCATGATCTAGGAATTTTTCCCCACTATTAATCATATCCTTATTTATATTATAAATGCTGAAAATAGTTACATCTGATACAGTTATGAGTAAAAATAGCGAAAGTTTATATTGCGAGGTTATTTTGCCATTTATCGCAAAGTTCTCTTAACTGAGGGTTTATTGTTATTGGAGATTATTGTAACTACACCACATTTTATTGGAAGGATTGCACCGGCGATTTGAGAGACAACGTGCCGCGGTGTTAGCGGTCATCATGCGGAATCAACTGTCTAGTCTGAAATCGTGTCAAACACTAATTATTTCTTCTGACATGCCACGAGGATGACTCCCACTTTCCTGGTTATTTGTGTTCAATATCTCCCCAATGATAGACAGATACTTTATGGAATCACGTTAAACACAGCCTCATAAACTCTTAATCATTTAACTTAGAAACTTGTAATTGTGTTCGGTTTTAGCTCTTAATTCTCCATAATGGAAAATCTGTAAAAATCTTAAGGGTTAATTTAATTGTAGGGAAATATAGAGGGCGGGGGAACGAAACAATTGTTTTTAAAGAATTGTAACAGGTAGAAAATGATAGTTGGAAATCCACATGCCCTGAACATTTTTATCCCATCTTCTCTTCGCGGTTTTGCAAAAACGTCGTAAAAAATCTAATTCCATCATTAATTCTAAAACTGTAAATCAGATCTCAGTTTTCTTTCATAATTTACAGTGATGCATTTTTCATACAGGTTACAAGAAAATTATACAGATCGTTCTGCAATTAATGATTTTCGCACAAGCAAAAAAAAAAGTACTTTTAACTAAACTGATTGTTAAAATAGAATTTTTCGAAAATTAATGATTCATAACTCTCAAATAGAAATATAATTGATCGGAAAATAAATTCTTTGAAATACTGTTCTCAATTTTTTTAAAGTATATTATTATAATTTTTCATATAATTTATCACTAAATTTATAATAAACTTGACCCATAATTCATTTCCACTATTATAGAATATTTCTTAATCATTTTATTCAATATAACTTTTTCGTTGAATTCAATTCAGTATATATTGCACGAACAGAACTCTCGGCACGCAATAGTATGTTATATTTATACATATAATTCGTAAAAATACCTGTTATTTAAATATAGATCATACTATAAATAAAATAATTTGATTGTTTAACACAAGCCGCTAACGTTTGTTACTAACAAAATCATCAAGAAGTTAATACGGATACAAACCTTCTTCAAATTCGGCAAAAAAACACAATAATAAGAATATTAAACATTTTTAAACACACACAACACTTGGACTTGAACCAGTGACCGTAGGCACGCGGAGCCAGGACTATAGCTCCGACGGTACCGAAGACTTCAGAGGAACATGTAGTAAAGGCAGTGATGAATGAATGCAAACAAAGGAAAAAGAAGAAGTCCTCTTTCACACAGTTTTATGCTTCGGGGACAGAAAAGACATTCAAGTAGTGTTTCCTGTACGCCTGAGCGCACATTGCTGTGGGATTAGCTCACCAGCCGCATTAGGCACAGTGTCCAGGGTGGGCAGTCGGCTTATTACTGCGACCACAGACCCAGAAAGCGGTCAGTTCTGCTTTTAATGTTCTCTGGCGACAGCGCAGCGCGGAGTTGTGGCTGTAATACCTTTTCCGACTCTTCCATTGTCCAGCTGACCGTAGCAAGTGCTCTCATACAGTTTCATACACGTCACGCTTACAGTATCATTTAAAGCGTAAAACTTTTCTTTTTATTATAGTCCTGTCACGGTCGCCAGAACTATGTTTAGGTCACAGGATGATTTACATTAAATAAAAAAGGAGTTTCTCTTCACCTCTTCTAAACTAGTACTCAGACTATTAAAACCACGGCAAACCAGACAAACCGAAGGTTTGATATCATTTACAAACAGTTTTAATACCTCAAGGTTTATACTGAAACTTGTCGTTCAAAACCAAAGTATCGTAATGCACGAAACAGCGCAATAAAATCCTTATGCCAGTTTTAGATGGTAATAACTGGTTTGATTACTGGGAGAGGGACCTCGAGGTGTAGTTCGATTGAATAGGCGACAAAGTATCAATAATTTGTGCAATCAATGCTTGCTCGGGAGCATAATTTGAAATTTTTCTGGATTGTGCGACATACAATTTTAGGAAGGATTTGAACTGCGGAAACATTTTAATGTACTTGTAATAGACAAGGTTCTCCATAAGAACGGCCTAAAGAGTTCTGAAATCAACAATAGAAACAGACTTTTCCAATCCATCTTGCCAAGTGTCACCGAGCCGCTGAACTTTACTGAAATCATCAAGGCTATTGCATTTGCAGTTACTTATCTACATCATAACAATACGGTGCATGAACGGAAGAATAGAAAAAAAAAAAAAAAAAAAAAAAAACACGAGTAGCATCGGTTTGCAGGAAGGCGGCCGTGTTAATGCCAATTCGTCACAACCTAGGTATGGGGGAATATATTATCATGGATACACTGATGGTATCAAATTGAGAAGACAAACGTTTTAGCATCCATTCCATATATTTGGACATTCCGTAACTCTTCGGTAATCATAGGAAATACTCCAAAAGACCAAAGGGAATTACAAAACTTTTTAATCTGTTTTTATTATTATTAGATGAAAATTTGGTAATACCCATTACAAAAATACTTTTCACACATTTACATATGTTAATTTGTAGGTAGTTATCAATCAATAAAGGGAACAACTGATACGAATTTTGAAAAAAAAAATGCTAACAGTAAATTATTCATTATTGTTGTTGCTCCGTGGTATTTTTGTAGTAACTCACAAAGGATCACCTTTATTTGTTATTAGAATTTTAATTTCTCACATCACTGAAAATTTTAATTCCGTAGGGGAATTTCCCCGTAAAATAAAACACTTTCATCGAACATAATATTAGGGAAATCAATGATTGATGGGTCTAAAGGAAGTTGATGATTAAGATAGTAAGCAATCAAATTTATCTTACATCAAAAATTACATTTCATTTCCTAATAAATGCATGTTAACTCAAAAAAGTAAAAAAAAAATGATATTCTGTCAACACCTAAATCTTAGCATTTTTACTTGTTTGAACAATTGAGCTACAAAGTATTCGATACATGTATTTACATCAAGAAGCTACTTCCCTGTGTCATAAAATAAGAAATGAGGCATTGTCGAAGAAGTATTAATTGATGATCAGTGTCAATCTGTTAAACCGAAGTAATGAACCTATAATTAGGATCTTGCAAGTAAATAGCCTGTTCCAAATTTGGGTAATCCTAATTAAAAACAAAGCTTGAAAACTAGGGCTGCTTTCTCTCAATATTGAAAATAAGGGTTAAAAAGTGTGAAACACATTCTGAACATCGTTACTCTTTTGTGCTATATTATTTTAAATCCTGTATTTTCTAACACCAAAACGACACAACCCCAAAACTATACGACATGAGATAAATTTAGTACCGAAAATTTCGCAGGGGAATTAATTTGAATCATAACTTAAAAACTTCTGAATGATTGCGTTATTTAATAACAAAAAAAATTAAAGATTATTGTCTCTCGTGTAACTCAACAAATACGATGAGAAACTAAATTTGGTGTGAAAACAAGGTAAGAACTATGATCTTTTTGCGGAACACATAATTCTGTTTTTAAAATTTTTAGTTTACCCAAATTTTAAACTACATGCGGTCGTGTTATACCCTGTTCTATCCTAACTGGCGACTCAAGACGATTTTCCTTTGGCCCCGCTCCTCACCCTTCCACCCCCTCCCTCCCTGCGTCTACGAACTGAACGCTGCGTCCAGGTAGCCGATGGTAAATTTCCCCTTCACGTGTAGGGTTAAGGGCAGCTGAGTGGGGATAGAGCAGATTGACGAAAAGCCTACCCTGTTAACTGAACGCGCTATAGTTCACATTGTAATTGTCACTCGTTAAGGCATATAGCAGAATTACTGAGTATCTCGTTTATCAGAGTTTACTATTTGTCCACCAAAACCGAAGCGATGATTTCTACAAATTTTAATACTGCAATTAGTTTGATTTAACTTTGAGGTGTTGAGATTGAAAATGGAGTAACAATTTCAAACAAAAGTCTCACACGTTCCAACGCGTCGCATTCCCCTTGGCCAAACGATACCAGAAAATACGTTACAAAAATCAATTAAAAATCATTCGTTATCTCCACGTATTTGTGGATTCATTTCGGACTGGCAGCTCTTCGTTTAGTGAGAGAGAAAGCTGCTTATCAAAACAATCGATTCTATAAACGTAAACGTTAGTCTAAAGTGATTAGCTTAACTTGTACTTTTTTTTATATATTTCTAAGTGTCTGACATGTATCGGCAAAGAAAACCTATCTATATATTAAAAAAAAAATAATAATAAAAACTACCAGAGTGTGTGCCACTATCGGAAGAGTGGAAACACGACGATATTGCTAATCCGAATTCATTTGCCGTTTCGCGCACTTCCGCTCAAAGCGAGACGCTTCGGGGATAAAAATTCATAAAAGCTTTAATAAGCCCATTTCACAGTCCAAAAATAGCCTGTTTAGTATTCTGTTGTCACGGTTTATTCCCTTACATTAACCTATAAACTTCATAACGGGTCGACGTGGAGCCATTTATTTTTTTATGTCCTCCCGAAAGCCTCTTGCTTCTC
>JARYHS010015201.1:0-13525 GCA_031002005.1 Vandiemenella viatica
AGAGGTGATGTAAGACCCGAAATTTTTCGTCGCATCAAGCTGAGATGGCATGCATTTGGAAGGCATTCTATTATCCTGAAATCTAAAATGCCCACAAATCTAAAAGCATAGTCTATGACCAGTGCATTCTTCCTGTACTGACATACGCTGTGAGACCTGAACTATAAGTGAATTTACAAAAGTTAAACTAGGACTGCCTAAAGAGCTATGGAGAGGTCAATGCTAGGCTTAACCCAGAAAAGACGAGAAAAGAGCAACAGACATTAGGTCAGTTTACAAAGGTCACCAGACATCTTAGAGAAGACAGCATCCCTGAAGTGGTAATGGGCCGGCCTTTAATTGCACGGAGAAAAGACCAGGGTGGACAACAAAGTTTTAGAATGGAGCCCAAGAGATCACTCCGACCTAGGGGAAGATCATCAGACTGATGGGACAGGACATACGCAGGGTGGTCAGAGTTAACTGGAGAGGATCGCCGAAGATCGTGCGACTTGGAGAAGACTGCTCAAGTTATATATGAAAAAATAATGACTTAAGATGCCACATCTGAAAATTATTTAACTGGCTGATAATAATATATATTTAGACGTGTGTGTCCCTAATTTCACTCCCAGCCTCCATTACCTAGCGCAGACTACTGGTATTTGTGTAGCCCGGAGTTTCCCATAGTGCACAACGTTGGCTGAATGGCGGTAGCTGTAGGAGTGTGGAGATATGGTGGTGAAAGTGGTCGATTCTGGGACATTTTCGTATTTCCACCAAAGATACGTGTGTCTCTAATATTTCTCTT
The DNA here is from genome assembly GCA_031002005.1 of Vandiemenella viatica. NCBI lineage: Eukaryota > Metazoa > Arthropoda > Insecta > Orthoptera > Morabidae > Vandiemenella > Vandiemenella viatica. The sequence continues at coordinate 791 of JARYHS010015201.1, forward strand.
TGGATACAACTTGTGGCGGTTTTCTCCTGGAGGTAGGGTGAAAACCTTTTACTTCTTTTTATATATTAAAAGAAACCTTAGGCCGCTAATTTATTTGGTACTCAAATGGCGTACAGGCGAGGCTTATTTATCGTTAACATTGACACATTGAAATATGATAAAAAGAACTATGCAAAGCCTCTTCTTACAATTGCCAACACATATTAACAAATAAACAAAAGCATCAAAATACAACCACCTTTAAATTAATCTTGAAACAAACTCCCAATGTCAATTGGCAAGCAAGAAAGCTACACACTTGATTTGTTTAAATGAAAGCTCCCTCACAATGATCGGGAACCATAAATCAAACACAGTATTGGCATCAACTGTATTCAATCTCAAATGCCGGGCGCCAGGATAATTTATATTATCCACCAAGTGTGGCTTTAAGAAAGTCTGCCCCAGCTAGCTCAATATTTGGGGGTGCGAGAACTCCTAATCATTCAGTGGCCGTTACAGGGCTGTACTCAATGACCGAATAAAAGTACCACACTGCACTTGTAGGATGATTACCGTGACGGCGATGTATTTCCCGCGACGGCGGAAGTACTATAGCCCCTTGGCTATAGCGGACAAAGCACCACGTCCGTGCAAGCGTAATGGATGCGTGCACAGTGACCTCACTGTACAACACGCTTATTAACCCTCAGGTTCGAAGCCAAGAGCGATCTCCAGCTTCGGCAGATCCGCTCCTTCTCCTCTGAAGGCTCGGAACCAAGTCCTCTCTCAGCGTCCGCCGGAAAAAGCCTCCTCTTACACTCGTGGTGTACATGAAAAAAAATACACCATCGTTACAAAATGCAAAGGAACGTCTCTGTCGATTGGTTCTGCCATTTTTAAGCTCCTCCCTTCGGCTGTCACGATAGGCGAACCTTGTCTTCCTCGACTCGGGTGAACTCGGGATAGCCTCGGACATTTCCGTCACCTGTGACCTCCGAAATTCCCCGTTCGTAAAACTTGGGCTCGGGTAGTTTGTTCACCTTGTTTACCGTTTCCCCGGAGCTAAGGGATTATACGCCTGACCGACTGCGTGAGAAGGGTAGCTGGTGTCCATTGTCCCTGGCCGCCGCCAGGCTGCCGCGACCTTCTGGCGCGTCTGGCTCACGTGCCACACACACACTGACAACTCTTTCCGATAATTTCTCTCTATTCTTTTTATATATAAATATGCAAAATATATATATAAAAATGTACGGAATGACCCATTTTTGGTCATTCTGCTACATATGCCACCCAGTTAATTTTAAAATTATTGTCTAATACGATAATTTTAATACAATAACCATAATTTCAATGTACTTAATGATCTGATACAATCATTTATAGTTAACAATATTTGAAGCTTTGGTTTTCACTCTATCCCTTTCGCTCGTGATTATAAAATCAAGTTAATTACTCTGCAAGGAAATTACACGCGCTGCGAATAGGAATTGTTCCGGCCATTTTCTTACAAAGGATTTACATGTAGCCTGAAGCAGAGCCTTAGCGAGAACCAATCATTCTTAAATCTATACACAAATAGCTATAGATAAAATAAGAAAAACACAGACTGAAACATACAGGGAAAAAAAACATGATAAACATAATATAAAAAAATGCACATGAAGTTACTGTTGTTATCTCTCAAACAAGTTAAAATTGCAATTACTGCAAATGGCGAGTAAACCTCAATTTTAAGCTTCATGCCCGAACTTGTCAACTTTTCTGCGTGTGTTCATGACGCTTCTACCGCCAATGAATGCCAGATTAAAGAACGATATGAAACCAACTGAAATAAAAATCAACATTCCTTTTAACTGAAGTTAGTATCAAAGATAAATCACCTTAACATGAACAGTTAGCTGAATTATTGAACTCATCCCGTGAACAAAATGTTTCCATTTAGCCTTTACAAATGCAATCAACTGTAACTTACTCCCCTTTGACCTTGCTCAACCGTTAACAAAATAACAGCAAAGTGTCGCGATAACTCGCCAGTGTTCCTGTAATCATTCAACTTAGGATTCCTTATTCCTGTGATGACCAGCACAATTTGAAAAACTCTTTCCGGCAAGAATTTCGTGTTCTATGGGCATTATTCACGGCAAGTACGCCACCCTTTAATAGACACACAAAAAAAGGAAGCTAAAACATGTTGGCAAGATAACTTTAGATCTTTGACCAACTACAGACAAAGCGACACCGCGCTCGCTGCAAGCTTCTGCCCAGAAAAATACCATGTAACAACCTAGCGGTATAAACGTTACATCGACCTGATTCATCACAAAACGTTGAAATCTTTTGGTTTATGTCACAGAATATTTTGGAAAGCATATCACAACATGTGTGTCGCCGTTAGATGAATTCTGATCGCGAAGATAAGAGGTTGGGAGCAACAACAGCGTTACATTTTACCTGCGACTGCATATCAATTTTTACGGCACAGGAAATCATTTAAAATTTCAGGACTTTATCCAATCACGTCCACTTAAACATCGTGAAAGTCAATTTGACTATAAAAATTTCACGTGGGCAAAATATAAAGTTCGGAAATGTTGATTCAGCACCTGGTTTCCGAATGCGGATTTCATTCTATCTGTAACCAGCAAAAACATATGTTCCATACAATGAGCAACCGGCGAATAAGCCTTTCAGTCTTTGCTCGTTAATGGGTAGGTCCCATTGAAGAGGCTGCTTCTACCTGAGGGGACCCTCTTACCAAACAAAGGCTCTCCTGTAGTAGCAGTTCTGGGAATATCTGTGTCAGGTGTTGTTCCGAACACGACCAACCTTAACGGTATCCGCGTTTAACAACTTCAAGTTTGCATCCACAACATCTGCGCGACACAGCTTCCTTTTGCTATTAATCTATTTATTTGTTATACAAAATTTAAATTTATATTTACATCTCAAAACTATTCAACTAAGAATTCCCGGTTACAAACTGTACAGCACCTGTACATTTTTGAACCGATAGTGATAATTATTGTTCGGCTGGGAGTTCGGGTCGAGCTTCTACTACCGTGACCGCATTCATTTCGGACCCGTCTTTACGAGATTGCCCGTTATTTTCTCTGTGGCCTTCATTTTTCCACGGAACACGTCCGTCTTGTTGGTAGGGTTTTCCGTCGTTTCCCTTCCAACGCTTGTTTCGATGATCCTTTCCTTGTTTTGAATAGTCACCGTGGGAATTTAGTTCCGACTCCTTTTGCCCCGAATCTTTCTCATCCCGCGTTTTAGCGTTCATTGCCCGCTGACCAATGGCATCCAAATTCTTCAAAGTATCCAGCAACTCCGGAATGGTGCGAATCAGCACAGGATTTATATGTGCCTGTACGTGCGGACTGAAATGCGTGACGACCGCGTCAATAAATTCGCCGTCTGACATGGATACGTCAAAATACCTCGACTGTATGACCAGTCTCTCGACGTAATTTTCCATCGAGTCGTTGACCTGCGGGTCATACTGCTCTGATGAAGTTTTAGCCTTGCCTGATTCTGTATTTTTGTGGACCAGAAGTCCGTAAAAATAACTCTTTGAATTCATTGTATGACATACCCGGTTGGTAAGCTAGCAACAGCCATGGGCGGTCCGTTTCAAAGAAAGAATGTTCAATGATCAGCAATTTCGCTGTTTCCGGCACTCCCTTTATATCAAAATACCTGTCAAGCTCAGAAATATATGCTTTTGGATTGATATTTTTACGTGAGCCAAACCGTGGAATCTTTAACTCGACATTGCTGTAATGTCGACACGTTGCATTTATCGATCCACCACTCGCGCAAGAATCATTTAAGTTGTTTATTTTCTTTTCAAATAAGGATAACTTAGATCCTGTATCCTGTACAAACTTTTCTTGTGAAATCTGAAGCTCTTTCTGACCGTCTTTAATCTGTTCGATTGAACCAGACAGAACTTCGATTTCAGTGTTCACTTTCGTGAACTTAGCCTCGGTTTGGTCCTTGACTGAATGTACAAATTCGGAAATTTGTCCGAGGTTCGCACTGCTTTCAGCTCGGGTTCTTTCAACTGACTGGTTAGTAGACTCTAAACGTTTACATAACTCATCATTTGAATTTTTCAGTGAGTCACAAGTTTCAGCTAATTTATCTGTGGTCTGGGACAAACTATTGACGTCCGACCTAATGCTAGCTTTAAAACTCTTCACTTCTTCCGAGATCTGCCCTTGAAAGCTGGACAATCGTTCTTCAACCATCCTGAGAGTAACCTCATGCTTCTTGTCAAGTGCATCGATTTTCTCTGACAACTGTGACTGCATTTGTGCTAGAAATGCCATGATATCGCCCAGTTGTATGTTGTGTTGTGTTGAACTGGAGTTGTGTTTTCTGGATTGTGGGTGTTTTTAGCAATGGGTGGAACTGAGATCTTTTCTGAGATACTATCAGAGACATTTGGAAAATTTTCCATATCTGTCTCCCCGATGCTTGTCGTGGATTGCGAGCTATAACCCGCTTCAGAAGCTAAATCAACATTTGTATTCGTCTCCGTTTCTGCCATAGTTCGTTGATGCATTGTCTCTGAATTTAATTCATTCATCATCTCACTACTTCCCGAAATTACAGATAAGTTTTCTATTAAAACAATCCCGGATCTAAGCTTCATTAACGGAATCTATAATAGCAAACATGAAACTCCTCGCAAACGAACGAAATAAATCACAGAAATACACAAATTCCCCGCTCAACACGAAATCAAATAGAAAATCCTAACATCAATCCCGCGATTCAATACAAAAATTCAGCAAATTTTGCATCACAAACACGCAATAAAAAATAAAATTGTAACCACAGATTTTGCAAAACAGAACACAACAAATATCAAGCAACGCCGTCATGAACACAACACATCCAAGTGCACGTGGACAGAACACTCTGCACAAACACATCAATTTCAATTACACATGGAGTGTTTTGAAAAACAAACTCCCATAATCATTGAAAAATTATGAATGGATTGTTCAAATAATCAAAGCAACATGAAAACATGAGCAAATTGAACGTTAATACAATAAAACACAAAAATATGCAAGCTACACAAAAATTTGAAAATAGCCAGAACAGTGTGTACTTTTAAAAAAACCCAGTCATTGAGATATTTTAATCGCTTGATTAATTAAATCGAAGCCGAACGTTGGGCTAGCCAATTGTGGCGGTTTGCGCGGGTGGGGAGGTAAGGGTGAAAACCTTTTACTTCTTTTTATAATTAAAAGAAACCTTAGGCCGCTAATTTATTTGGTACTCATAATGGCGTACAGGCGAGGCTTATTTATCGTTAACATTGACACATTGAAATATGATAAAAAGAACTATGCAAAGCCTCTTCTTACAATTGCCAACACATATTAACAAATAAACAAAAGCATCAAAATACATACCACCTTTAAATTAATCTTGAAACAAACTCCCAATGTCAATTGGCAAGCAAGAAAGCTACACACTTGATTTGTTTAAATGAAAGCTCCCTCACAATGATCGGGAACCATAAATCAAACACAGTATTGGCATCAACTGTATTCAATCTCAAATGCCGGGCGCCAGGATAATTTATATTATCCACCAAGTGTGGCTTTAAGAAAGTCTGCCCCAGCTAGCTCAATATTTGGGGGTGCGAGAACTCCTAATCATTCAGTGGCCGTTACAGGGCTGTACTCAATGACCGAATAAAAGTACCACACTGCACTTGTAGGATGATTACCGTGACGGCGATGTATTTCCCGCGACGGCGGAAGTACTATAGCCCCTTGGCTATAGCGGACAAAGCACCACGTCCGTGCAAGCGTAATGGATGCGTGCACAGTGACCTCACTGTACAACACGCTTATTAACCCTCAGGTTCGAAGCCAAGAGCGATCTCCAGCTTCGGCAGATCCGCTCCTTCTCCTCTGAAGGCTCGGAACCAAGTCCTCTCTCAGCGTCCGCCGGAAAAAGCCTCCTCTTACACTCGTGGTGTACATGAAAAAAATACACCATCGTTACAAAATGCAAAGGAACGTCTCTGTCGATTGGTTCTGCCATTTTTAAGCTCCTCCCTTCGGCTGTCACGATAGGCGAACCTTGTCTTCCTCGACTCGGGTGAACTCGGGATAGCCTCGGACATTTCCGTCACCTGTGACCTCCGAAATTCCCCGTTCGTAAAACTTGGGCTCGGGTAGTTTGTTCACCTTGTTTACCGTTTCCCCGGAGCTAAGGGATTATACGCTGACCGACTGCGTGAGAAGGGTAGCTGGTGTCCATTGTCCCTGGCCGCCGCCAGGCTGTCGCGCCTCTGGCGCGTCTAGCTCAGTGCCACAAACACACTGACAATCCTATCCGATAATTCCTCTCTATTCTTTTTATATATAAAAATATGCAAAATAATATATATAAAAATGTACGGAATGACCCATATTTGGTCATTCTGCTACAAACTAGATTTTCTTTTTGCTTTACGCCACGTCGACGTGTAAAGTTATTAGAGGCGGGATAGGACTGGGGACAAGGAACGGGAAGGAATTCGGCCATGGCCTTTTAGGAGGATGCATTCCGGCATTAGCCTGGAGTGATTTGGCGAAACCATGGAAAACCCAAATCTGGATGCCTGGACGGGATTCGAAACCGCGTCCTCCGAATGCAAGGCCAGAACGGACACAACTACATAGCGCAGACGACTGTTGTTGGTGTGTGATAGAAGCATCGAGTCTCCTATCGTGCACTATCATGATTGAATGTTGGTAGTTGTGGGGGTGTGGGAGATATGGTGGTTCAAAGTGATCCACAATTAAACGTGTGGTGGAAGACGTCTATACCATTGTTATGCACCACCTGTGGTCTTTAAATTCTTCTACTGATGAGACAAGACGACTCTTCTATTTTGCTCAAACTGCTTTACTTTGCTATGGATGTTATATATGGTAGCATTTGACTATTTCCCACTAGACGTATTACCGACTAAGAAATTGCAGCTGGAGTGGGTGTTCCATCACAATTAAATTAAAGTGTAAACTGTAACGTTCCCATCCTCACCTTTTAATATTTTCCGGCTAATTGTTCATTTATTCGCTTCCGGAATTCGTGGCCGGTGATTGACTGCATTCAGATTTTAAATAAACCATTTATCAATGGAAAGTTAGTAGGGGACAGGAACAAAAGAATAAATGTAAGTGAGTAAATGATGTACCACACAAATAAGGTTATATTATGTCCTGTAAGCAGTTTGTGTACAAATGTTCACACTCGAAATTTGAATACCTATTCAATCCATCAAGTTCATAACAGTTTTCCATAAGCACTTCCTCAAATCTTAATAGTCACACAAAAGCAGCTATGCACATCATGTTAATGGTATTAATTTACTTTCCTACATGAGCGTAGCGAAAGTGAGATATGACAGAGACACAGAGAGAGGGGGGAGAGGGGAGGGGGGGAGAGTAAACATAAAATGGTCTTACTTCATATTGGCAGGCCGAGGCCGCAGGCAGTCACCACTTGCAATCAAATCGAAAACTATACAAAACTGAGCAATACATTGAGCTGAAAACTGAATAGAACTGAGAACGCTATGGTCTCCTTGGAGTCTGGATTGCAACGGTATTGGCACCAACAGTTTTTTAATGCGTATATTTAAAAACATAGTATTGAAAACGTTAATAAACTAATTAATAAACGTCTGTTAATTAAATTAATAATAAATTTAAATGTTAAATGATAAATATTATCAGTTAACAATATTTTAATTTGCAAAATGACATTAAAATTTTTTGCATGTCTTAAGTAGGTTTTACATTTTTATTTTTGAATCTAAACTAATTTTTAAATAAATAATGAAAAATGAAATATTCTGTCTTAGGTCATATTATGTGCCCTACAATACATCACATTAGTTTAAAAACAATAATATGCATAATGGCCAAATTAACTGAGTTTTTTTAAACAAAAGTTCCATAACACCAAGAGAAAGTGAAGTGAACTGAATATACAATTGCCTTATATGAGCTGTTAAATAAATAGGTATGCCATCGTTAAAATTACGATATCATTACTTTCGTACGAATAATCAAATTTTCAGCCCAAATACAGGAAGTTGTCACAATTACTTTATCTGCAAATACAGAAAATAGGAATAATGAAACTGTGTACTTCAGATAACGTGTGCGACATATAAAAAATACTTATTACATAGTAAGAAAATCATACTAAATACGCAACGTAACTCAAATTTAGAAAGGCTTACTAAAAATGTACGTAAGTTTTAATGAATACGTAAAATTGGATCTATTTACTTACGAATGACGAAGGTTGAGAAAAACAAACGTTTTTTCACACGGGATCCTGCTTTGCTGGATTGCAATCCCTATCTTGGAGCCTTTTATAATATCCGGCTTGGCTTGGTCCTTGGTCCTTCAGGGAGAAGCGCTACCAGCATCGACTTTATAACTTTAAGTTACCGGATGTAACGTCTCCGCCATATGGAAGAAAGCACACCCAACCCAGCAGACACCTTTCCACGTCGGAGGGATGGTACCACAGCGAGCTGCTCTGCGCGCCAACGCAGTAGGCGGGAAGGGGATGATTGGCCTCAGCCTGCAGCCAACTGAAATCTTAAATGATGAAATCTGCTGACTCACCCTCGCTACCATAATTAAAATTCTTAATTCTATTTCTTATTAACTTCTTCTTAAAGTTCTTAATTATACTTTTAAAACGTGGCATCACAAAATCCATGACCGTATTTTAATTTCATGACGGATACATGAAGAAGAATGATGATTAGAGAAGTATAATCAAGGCTGATTATGTTGGAAGTTGCTATTTAGACGTCACTTGCATTGAGAGAAAACCGAATATTTTACGAGAGCTGCCAAAGTCTTATCCACTGAGGATGTCAGGAAGCACTCGGCCGAACATGTCCAGTGCTAACCTGTTGCGCTCCATCCATTCGCCCGATATTCTTCCCACCGGCTTGTGGCCCATTACTTACACGATAATTACCCTGCTCCGCGCCCACTTTTCACACGTGGATCTGTCGCTGACTGCTATATAGCCACGCGGGGTCCTTTCTAGAGGTGTTTATTAGGAGCTGCTGCGTCGGGAAATAAGAAAAGTCGACGCCTCCTGCAACCGTCTGGAAGAGAGATAAATGTTTCGCTGGATGTTGAAATCACACGGATTTTACTAGTGTTCAACAGTCGGCAACTTAAACTGGATCCTTTTTATCTTTCAGAAACATCTGCGCTATATATTGCAAGCTAAAGCCTTCATATGCCAAGTCTCCACACAAGTACCGAGCTTGGTGGGTGAGCGGTAATGGTCTGCCCTCGCATTCCAGAGGTCGCGTGTTCGACTACACGTCCGGCCATTAAGATTTGGGTTTCCCAAGTTTTACCCAAAACACTCCAGGCAAATGTCAGGATGTTTCCACCAAAAGACCATGGCCGAATTCCGTTCCTTGCCCCCAAGTCCTATCCGGCCTGTAACGACCTCGATGTCTAAACCCCTTACAAGCACCTTCATCCATTGCAGGTGATATCTCCATTATATTGGAAGCTGTTACTTAATCTCCATTTACAGCCGCTTTCTTTTTCCGCGTGTATGCGAAATTTTGATCGTTCTTTTCTGTACATAGATGTTTGAATGAATAAGCATATCTAAAAGAAAACTGAACTTGCCCTTTTTTTACATCTGCTTCACACTTTATTACATCGATTTCAATGTAATGTAAAAGGAAAAATCATCCAATCAGTAGCAGTAAATATTTGTTCAGAAAATTGATAAACAGTAATAAGATTCTGAAAAAAGTATTAGAAGTTATACGTAGGAACAAATAATGTCAAAGCTCAACAAGTAAATAGTAAGTTTTACGCAAACAGATTATCTTAGCAAACACAAAACTGAGTGAAACATTTGGGTGTAACAGCGATGTGTGAGATTAACACTTTGTAATATTTCAGAATAAATATGGAACTTGAAACTATAGTATCACGGCTTGTGAATCTGGTGGGTGAGCGGTAACGTTCAGGCCTGGCATTCGGAATTACGTGGGTCTGAAAACCCGTCCGGCCATCCAGATTTCGGTTTTTCTCATGGTTTTCCGAAATCTTTCCAGCCGAAAACCGGGTTGGTTCATTGAAAATGCCATGGACGAGACCTCCCCGTCTTGTCAGAAATCTTCTCCAGCCTCTAATGCCAATGTCAACGGGGGTCGAAAACAGTAAAATTAGAAAGAAGAAATAGTGATTTGGAAGGTTATGAAGCAATTCTTACAGTGTTGTAACATTACGTGGGATTTGTATCACAGAAATCACTGAAAATATTGAGAGAAAAAAAAAAAACAAGTAGGTTTGATTAAAAACTGCATATATTATTACCTTCTACTACAGCTCACTTGAAATCGTTTGTCTCGAAAACGAAAGCTGAAATCTGACTTTTAAAAAAAATACTTTTCTGGTGATAATTTAATGTCTAATTCCGATTGGAGCAAAAAAAATTTCAAATCATTTCAGTATGTCGTCACTCCAAAGAGACGACAATGTGCAAATGGTCTACGACTGTGCTATTATTCGATCCCTGGTGCTACAATTATTAGGCAACAACAGAGTGCCCAGCAAATTACATGAAATTGTAATTCGTAAAAGTACTAGCTTGGATGCTTAACTTCATAGTTTCTTTCCACTGCTTTATTTACATGTCATGCGGGCATAAAACGCTTACACCTTAGTCTCCAAATGATTTCATTACACAATTACCTTCAATCAAACTAATATTTCGCCATGGATGTTCCTACATCAAAGAAATTTTGACTTATGCGTACCTGATTGAACCATGCCAATGTACAAGTCTAAAACTCAGTCTGATGGTGAACTAGGGCCTAGCAGGCTAGCATTTGCAGGATGCGGGTTCGAATTCCCGTCCAGCCAGACAGATTGTAAAAAGGAGATAACGAATGTTACTGTGTTAATTAGATTGCCAGTAAACACACACTGGTGAAAATTACAAGCTCGATACCGGTTCCCACCCAACGTAAAGTTGGGAAATAGTCCTGAAAATGTTTTTAGGTTAAGTGACTGGAGAATACGACCATCGAACTCTTAAGTTCTTCACCGCTTCTTTCCTTTAATTGTTTATCAGTGAAATGTAAACAAATCCGAAGTAAATAATCATTTTGGACAACTTGGTGGTACAGTTTATCGATTGCAAAACCTATCATGAAAGGTGTAGGCGGCAGTAGTCTCTGGTGCACGTAGAAGTTAGTAAATGCGGAAAATAATGGCACTCGATTTCAGGCACAAGGGTGTGGGAAGATTCTCTTTTTTAGGTAAGGGGGTTAGGGATTGGAATGAGTTACCAAGAGAAATGATGAATAATTTACCGAAAACTTTGAAAGAATTTAAAGAAAAAATTTGTAGAGGGCAAATGTAGGTGGGTGCAGGATGGGGGGAAGATGGGTGTGTAGGGAAATTGCCACCGGAGCCTGTGCTCCATTGCAATTGAATTAAATTAAAATTAAATGATTGTCAAGTGAGCTGTGACTTTCTGTTTAAGTGATACTCCATTTGATCTGTCAATGAATCTCCTCATTCTGAACAGATGGATACGGAGGAGGCCACGCAGCAGAGTGTCTGCGCCAGGCCAGCAAAGTATTTCACGGTCGCCCCGGTTCAAAGCAGAAATAAAAGTGACGCAATAGCGGGCGGCCAGTTTTCGGCGCCAGCAGCCTCAACGGACAGCCACGCCCCGCTCAAACGGAACCTCAGTACTCTGAACCTCACGACTATCTCGACACCGATGAATTTAACAACGCGTAAAAGATACATACGTTTAAGTGGTCTAATATTGTGAGGGCAAGCTGACGAGTGGACAGCCAGGACTCTTACTTGGAGACCATTAGACATGTTAAAAACGGTTTTCGATCTCCTTCATATATGCTGAAGGGTACACAGCATATGGTATATAGCTATGGTATTGTCGTTTCTCAAAATGCGCCCTAGTTTTTGAGATATTCGCGTGCAAATAAACGAACAATTCTAAATGTCATGTATATACTAAATTATTGCCCAAGTGATCAAAGGGGAGCGTGGTCTACGTGAGAAGGTGTTGGGTTCATAATTCTCTTAGCCGGGTTCAAATCCCCACAAAATCAAATATTTTTCTTTATTTTTATCTTCAGAAACTGTCAAGCTTGACTTATTTACTTTGTCAAAACTTCATTTACATACTTTTATTGCGTAAAATAATATTTTAAATAAATCATATTACCTAAAATTCAGCGTCATTTTTTTTTCTGAAAATCTTTTTTTTCGGAATGAATTCACCGTTGTACCGACTTATTGTCTATTCACAACACAAATCGGCCGCACACCCTTGAAAAATTCATTGCAATCATACATCAGGAAAGTTTGTTAATAAGTTTATTGTTTCGGTGCATTTTCAATTGAAATAGTTACTTCATTTTATTTATTTCATTTTCGTCATTTATTTACTTGTATATCATCAAGAAGAATTTTAAACGAAATACATAGCGTTGGGAAGATAGTTTTTCTTTTTTTCTTCTACACTCGATTTGTTCCAAGAACGGTTGCGTGCAAATGGTTGGAAATAAAATAGTAGGCCTATGGAGCTCAACAAGCAAATGGAAGAACAAATGAAAACTGCTTACAAACATTGCAAAATTCTTGTGTTATATTACAGTTTACTAGGAGATTCGCCTCCTGACTTAAC
>JARYHS010015203.1:0-13089 GCA_031002005.1 Vandiemenella viatica
TTTGTCTTCTTCATTCATAAACATAGGAACAATTACAGAGGTCCACTGCTAACAGTAACTTTATTTCAACACCTCAAAAACGCGAACTAACTTTTTTTCGCTCCAGATCTTCTGTTACCTTGTTACCATCTGGACTCCATAGATACCAATTTTTCATCAGAGTAGTTATCATTCTCTGAGTAATCTGTTATGCTACGTAGTGAATATAGATTATTGACTGAAAGTTGTTTCTTGTAGATCACTAAGACATCTATTTAGACTGAGGACGTAATTTTAACAGGGTGGCAACCCTGGCAGCTTAGGGACTAGCACACTGGCCTCGCATTGTAAGGGTCACCTGTTCGATTCCGGCCTTGGGCATGGGTGATTTTAATTATGTATCGTATTTGTCTTCCCCTAGCTGTAGTATCCAACAAAAAAAAATGTGCAAAGCTTGATATAATAGTTAAAACAGCCTAAATTGGAGCTCGCTAAATGGTCGCGAAACTTTTTTTGTGACGTGGAATATTTAAGCTTACTTTAATCTTGGATTTATCACCCGTAATTTTGAGTAATATGTTCTAAGAGCAATGCCATGTTGACGTAACATTCTGTTATCGCGTCAAGTAGCCTAATTGTCAGTGTTTATTTCATTTATATCTCTCACCACTACCAGAGGTATCCATAAATTACTGATCCATCCATCCTCGTCTTGTCACAAGTAGTCACATTCGTATGACCTACACCCTCTGTTGTTCACTCATTCCGCAAAGAAAAATTAATTCAACACTGTGATAGTGGGCGTGTTCAGTATAGACTTGTTTGTGTTGTATGAAATGACAAATGAAGAAGGGAGAGGGTGACACGCGGTGCCGGCATATTCAGGCCTACTCATCCGAAAGACAACTTGGCCGCCGGACTTAACGTCCCCATAATATGCACAAATCACCAGAGTCGTACGCACACTCTCAATACTTACCGCGGAGAGGTTTGGTATTTAAACTAGGTCTTCGACGCACAATCTGGTGATTAAGAATTGAAGGGCCACGGGGATGAGCGATCATAGTCCATTTTTCCGCAAAGTTGAGATTACATTGGGAATTGGTAGCTTATAGCAGACAGTTTGTAACTGTGATACCATTCAAGCAAGAAAGAGCAAACAGCATAGTGCCTGAATTATAACAGCGAAAAGATTGGAGCTGACGGGGAATAACGATCAGTCTCCATGCCGTCTGGCAAGAATGATCAAGGTCACATGGTCAATGACGTAGTTTTTACAATAAGAGGTCACTCCTATATGGAGGGGACAAGGATATGGGTCTTCTCAATGCTAAATCTTACACCGAGACACCCAATGACTGGATGGAAGCGTCATCAGAAATAGCAGAATCAAACCAACACCTTTCACGGTCATCAATTGTGCCACAGACGTCAAATTTGAAACTTGGACAGACTATTTATCTGGGATTTATGTTAAAAAGTGCCCTATGCCTACAAGGCCAGTAAGAATTTTAAAGGTTGAATAGATTCTTTATCCACAAGGCAAACATTTTGGAAGCTACTTAAATCTCTTTTTGTAGGGAAACGAGGCACAGGAAGCAAGAAACCAAGAAAATCGTCGAAACAAAATGAGCCAACCGTACTCAGAGAACTATACAATGGACAACTGCCCCGAAACCAGCAAAATTGAAAGATCCTATTACATTCAAAACAGTTCTTGACCAATCCCGATTCTCAAGCATTCTACGTTTCGCTGGTTCCTTTGCCCTTGATTTGGATGAACCAGACGAAGTTGATACTGAATACGCAGACGACCCACCAATGATATACCCATAACTGGCAAAAACGAACATCCTCTTGTTTTGAGATTTTTTGTTAATGTTCCATCCATTTAATGTCATTTTTTATTGCTGATTATAAAAAAATTATGTATCATATAACAAAGCTTAAAAATATTTGCATACCATTTTTCAGTAATTTATTCGACTTGGAAACTAGAAAATTGAATTTCGGAAATTGTGATATGTGGACTATGATCTCTTCCCCGTGGCCCCTCAATTGTTCACCATAACGTTTTGTCCTATCAGCTAAGGCCTGATGATGAAAAATTCCTCCACCACCAGGACTGTAAACAGCTAACCCCGCGTCAGCTACGAACTAATCCAATAGGACCGGTATGAAATTAATACTAGATGATTTCTAATTTAAAAAAAATCATCAGTATATGCTCCGACCATGAATACAGTGACATTTTGCCATTAGAAATGTATTTTGAAGAAGACAAGACATGCAAAATTATTATGGACATAATGTATTCTCTTGGGGTGTCACGTTATACTAAGACTGATAAAAAAAGGTAAAATTCTGCGGATGAAAGACATCGTTTCGTAAGTGCAACACACCGAGTGGTGGTGTAACGGTTACGTTCTGGCTTCACATTCGGGAGGACGCGGTTCGATCCCCGTCCGGGCATCCAGATTTGGGTTTCCATTGGTTTCCAAATCACTCCAGGCAAATCCGGGATGCTTCCTTCAAAAGGCCATGGCCGAATTCCTTCCCATTCCTTGCCCCCCCCCCCATCATTTCCCGTTCTAAAGACCTCGTTGTTAAGAGACGTTAAGCAGTAAAAAAAAAAATAAAAAGAAATAAGTGCAACACTGCAAATTCCTGTGCAGAGTTGTCAAAGTGTAGCAATCAGAGATATCCCAGGAGGCATAGTGTGACGGCTATGTGTCGTCACCAGTTCGAAAACAAATCGAAACGCTGTGGGTGTGTGTGTGTCAGTGACCCGGTAAACAGCTGACGAGGCCAGCCAGCTGACTGAGATATAAATTCACAAACACGAGCGGATTACAAGAAAAATAAAGCTGGCCGGGCGTACGACCGGGCCAGCGGCCTCCTTTTTGCTGTACCAGCTGTGCGCTTCTCCTTTTATTAACTCGACAAACAATAAAACGAGAGGCGACCGGGTCCGGGGAAAAAGAGACTAGATAAACTAGTCTGAGTGGGAGAGAGAGCGCGTGTCTACTGTGTCTTGGGCTAGGTCAGGGCCGCCAACACACCGAGCAAAACGACGCGCCGCACGATTGAAGCGTTCACTCTCGCCTGTTTGTTTGTGTTTGACGCGAAAGGAAGACGGGCGTGCCCCCACCGCCCGTAGGAAGGGGAAAAAACAGAGGAGTTTTTAATAAGTGGCCACATACGAGAGTCGAGGAATAGAGTAAAAAGGAGATAGCGCCCCGCGTGGGGGTGCAGTAGAAGGAAAAAAGTCCTCGGTAGCGGGAAAAAACTGGTTTCTTAATTGTAATAGATTGCCGGTCCGAGTTGTAGCGGTGTTTACATAATATCTAACGTGGCGCTGCCAGGGAAGGGAAGCGACTCTCTCTCTCTGTGTGTGTGTGTGGAAAAACGACGACAGTGGCAGCGCCGAGTCGTCCATTTAAAGCGCTCCTAGTCGTTTTGTTAGGCCTAGGGAGGTGAAATATGAAGAGATAAAAGAAGACTTGAACGTCCGCGCACGCGCGGCGGCGACTTTTAGTTTTGTTTGGTACGTTTAAAAACAGTAAGGCGAGTGGGGACGGCTTCATTCACGAGGCCGCGCGTCGGCCGGCTGGCGGCGGAGAACTACTGTGTGACGTCATCGCGTTGCGCTGTGCGCTGTCAGCGGTTCGACTCTCGGGAACTTCGCGACCCGTGAAGGACGAAACTATACCAGCATACTTCAGTTTTGACGTGGATGTAGCTTTGATTTGGCACCAAAATTCATTATTTGTCTACTACCTAACTATATTACTCGGTTGCGAGAAATTTAATATAATATTCTCGAGTGACTAGTCGAGTAAACGATGTGTTTAAAACGATATTTCGGAGATCAAAACACTGTCACCATCTTCTGGTGACAGAAAATTTGACCGCAGAAGTGTCTTGTGTAAACACCTATTTATACTATTCTCAACCGAGAAAAAATTCTTTTATATAAAATAAAATAAATGATTTACTTATGACGAGGGTTAAAGAGGCGTTTCGTACACGTTTCAATTCTTCTGGAAATATTCACGCAGTATTAGTTCGGAATTTGTGAAGTTACGGTGCTCGACAGACAGCGTTCAGCAATGTGAATCTATTTCGTGCACAAGTATTAGTGTCTAGTGATTATGGTGAAATTGTGACTCTGGCCTCGCATTCGGGGCATCCAGATTGGGTTTTCCTGATTTCCCAAATCACTCCAGGCAAATTCCAGGATGCTTCCTTCAAGGCCATGGCCGAATTCCTTCCCGTTCCTTGCCCCCCCCCATCCTTTCCCGTCTCTAAAGACCTCGCCGTTAAGAGACGTTAAGCAGTTAAAAAAAAAAAAAAGAAATTGTGACCGGCTGAAACTGAAAACTTCAAAACTGTATTCGGTTATATTCTTCAAAAAGCAAAGTGAACTACATAAATTGTATATGATTGAAAGCAATGTTTCACTGCAATCCAGTGATATGATGGAACCAATATGAATGAGATAAGTGGTGTTGGAAACCTAAGAATGTCGCCGCGGCGATGGACCAACGCGTCTTTGACGGCGCGAATACACCTGCTGCGGGGAGTCAATATTGATTACACTAACGTGTAAATTGTGCCGAAACAGGTACATGATACAGACCCCGTCGGAAGAGACGATTTGAAGAGCGCGAAGCTTACGGGCTGTTTTTAGATGATATGCCTGACATCTTTTTTTATTAATTCCTGAGTTTATATACGGGAACCAAGATAATAAATGAATTCTGCTCAGGCAGGATGAGTCGAAATATTTTGATAAATAGGTTACAATTCAGCCCAGTGTGTGGGTGGTAACGGTCGGGCTCACATTCGAGAGAACGCGGGTTCATATCCGTATGGTTTTCTGTGATTTTCCGAATAGCGGTATGGTTACTTCAAAGATCATTGCAGAATTAACTTCCATTCATTATTCCCAATTACCATAACCCCGCGATCTCTAATGACATCGACAACGATGAGGTAAAGTCCGAATAATTATAATAATATTTAAAAAATAGAAAAACCGTAGGATATGTCAATCTCATGGGCCATCTTTATGACTGTCAACAAATCGAGTATTGGATTCGATCAGAGAAAACTTGGGGAAATAATCCACACTCCGACAGTTCCACTCGCCAATGGTAGCAGGGTGTTTGTCGAAAGAAAAGAATCTGGACATTTTACATGGATCGAATTAGAGATTTTTTTGATTCGGGATTTACGGATTGTCGAGATTGGGGTCATTTACAGCCAGTAGAGGATGGGAGACATAGGAGGAGAAGATATTCGACCATGCCTTTTTGAAGGAACCATCGGCATTTACCTGGAGTGATTTCTGAAAACCGTGTAAAACTGAAATCTGGATTGCCGGGAGGAATTTAAATCACGTGCTTCCGAGTGTTGCAGTTAACCCAACGTGCTCGGTGAGATCAGAGCATTCCAAGACATCCCTAAACAATCGCTGTACAGAGAGCTGGGTAAACCGCAACCCACATATTGGAAAGTGTTTCGAAAGAACCTATAGATGCTACATCGTGTAAGGAGAAAAATGAAACTAGTGTGTAAATGTATGTAGAGTGACAAAGGACACACATAAAAAGTATTTATAAGCTAAAATAACTTTTTCTTTCTATCTCAATTGTACAATGCACTAATATTTTGAAACCCCGACGATTATTTGTAATAACTCTGTTTGTATGAACGAACGGAAGCTTTCTCGGTGAGTCAGTTGCGTAAAATCTTCTCGAGCTTTCCACGGGATAGCGCATCAATGTAGGGCGACTTTTCGAAGCCTGCCTCTGGCTCCATCTTGCGGCGAAGATGGAGCCAGAGGCAGACTTCGAAAAGTCGCCCTACATTGACGCGCTATCCCGGTGGAAAGCTCGAGAAGATTTTACGCAACTGACTCACCGAGAAAGCTCCGTTCGTTCATACAAACAGAGTTATTACAAATAATCGTCGGGGTTTCAAAATATTAGTGCATTTAGTACAATTGAGATAAAATAAGAAAAGTTATTTTAGCTTATAAATACTTTTTATGTGTGTCCTTTGTCACTCTACAACATTTACACACTATTTCATTTTTCTCCTTACACGATGTAGCATCTATAGGTTCTTTCGAAACACTTTCCAATATGTGGGTTGCGGTTTACCCAGCTCCTGTACAGCCGATTGTTTAGGGATGTCTTGGAATGCTCTGATCTCACCGAGCACGTTGGGTTAACTGCAACACTCGGAAGCACGTGGATTTAAATTCCTCCGGCATCCAGATTTCAGTTTTACACGGTTTTCAGAAATCACTCCAGGTAAATGCCACGATGGTTCCTTCAAAAAGGGCATGGTCGAATATCTTCTCCTCCTATGTCTCCCATCCTCTACTGGCTGTAAATGACCCCAATCGACAATCCGTAAATCCCCGAATCAAAAAATCTCTAATTCGATCCATGTAAAATGTCCAGATTCTTTTCTTTCGACAAACACCCTGCTACCATTGGCGAGTGGAACTGTCGGAGTGTGGATTATTTCCCAAGTTTCTCTGATCGAATCCAATACTGATTTGTTGACAGTCATAAAGATGGCCCATGAGATTGTCATATCCTACGGTTTTCTATTTTTTAAAATATTATTATAATTATTCGGACTTTACCCCTCATCGTTGTCGATGTCATTAGAGATCTCGGGGTTATGGTAATTGGGAATAATGAATGGAAGTTAATTCTGCAATGATCTTTGAAGTAACCATACCGCTATTCGGAAAACACAGAAAACCATACGGATATGAACCCGCGTTCTCTCGAATGTGATGCCCGACCGTTACCACCCACACACTGGGCTGAATTGTAACCTATTTATCAAAATATTTCGACTCATCCTGCCTGAGCAGAATTCATTTATTATCTTGGTTCCCGTATATAAACTCAGGAATTAATAAAAAAGATGTCAGGCATATCATCTAAAAACAGCCCGTAAGCTTCGCGCTCTTCAAATCGTCTCTTCCGACGAGGTCTGTATCATGTACCTGTTTCGGCACAATTTACACGTTAGTGTAATCAATATTGACTCCCCGCAGCAGGTGTATTCGCGCCGTCAAAGACGCGTTGGGCCATCGCCGCGGCGACATTCTTAGGTTTCCAACACCACTTATCTCATTCATATTGGTTCCATTCATATCACTGGATTGCAGTGAAACATTGCTTTCAATCATATACAATTTATGTAGTTCACTTTGCTTTTTGAAGAATATAACCGATACAGTTTTGAAGTTTTCAGTTTCAGCCGGTCACAATTTCTTTTTTTTTTTTAACTGCTTAACGTCTCTTAACGGCGAGGTCTTTAGAGACGGGAAAGGATGGGGGGGGGGGGGGGGCAAGGAACGGGAAGGAATTCGGCCATGGCCTTGAAGGAAGCATCCTGGAATTTGCCTGGAGTGATTTGGGAAATCAGGAAAAACCCAAATCTTGGATGCCCCGAATGCGAGGCCAGAGTCACAATTTCACCATAATCACTAGACACTAATACTTGTGCACGAAATAGATTCACATTGGCTGAACGCTGTCTGTCGAGCACCGTAACTTCACAAATTCCGAACTAATACTGCGTGAATATTTCCAGAAGAATTGAAACGTGTACGAAACGCCTCTTTAACCCTCGTCATAAGTAAATCATTTATTTTATTTTATTTTTGATAAGAAGGAAGTTTTTCTCGGTGTTGAGAAATAGTATAAATAGGTGTTTACACAAGACACTTCTGCGGTCAAATTTTCTGTCACCAGAAGATGGTGACAGTGATTTTGATCTCCGAAATATCGTGTTTAAACACATCGTTAAGCTCGACTAGTCACTCGAGAATATTATATTAAGAATTTCTCGCAACCGAGTAATATAGTTAGGTAGTAGACAAATAATGAATTTTGTGCCAAATCAAAGCTACATCCACGTCAAAACTGAAGTATGCTGGTAAGTTTTCGTCCTTCACGGGTCGCGAAGTTCCCGAGAGTCGAACCGCTGACAGCGCACAGCGCAACGCGATGACGTCACACAGTAGTAGTCTCCGCCGCCAGCCGGCCGGCGCGCGGCCTCGTGAATGAAGCCGTCCCCACTCGCCTTACTGTTTTTAAACGTACCAACAAAACTAAAAGTCGCCGCCGCGCGTGCGCGGACGTTCAAGTCTTCTTTTATCTCTTCATATTTCACCTCCCTAGGCCTAACAAAACGACTAGGAGCGCTTTAAATGGACGACTCGACGCTGCCACTGTCGTCGTTTTTCCCGACACACACAGACACAGAGAGAGAGAGTCGCTTCCCTTCCCTGGCAGCGCCACGTTAGATATTATGTAAACACCGCTACAACTCGGACCGGCAATCTATTACAATTAAGAAAACCCGTTTTTTCCCGCTACCGATGACTTTTTTCCTTCTACTGCACCCCCACGCGGGGCGCTATCTCCTTTTTACTCTATTCCTCGACTCTCGTATGTGGCCACTTATTAAAAACTCCTCTGTTTTTTCCCCTTCCTACGGGCGGTGGGGGCACGCCCGTCTTCCTTTCGCGTCAAACACAAACAAACAGGCGAGAGTGAACGCTTCAATCGTGCGGCGCGTCGTTTTGCTCGGTGTGTTGGCGGCCCTGACCTAGCCCAAGACACAGTAGACACGCGCTCTCTCTCCCACTCAGACTAGTTTATCTAGTCTCTTTTTCCCCCGGACCCGGTCGCCTCTCGTTTTATTGTTTGTCGAGTTAATAAAAGGAGAAGCGCACAGCTGGTACAGCAAAAAGGAGGCCGCTGGCCCGGTCGTACGCCCGGCCAGCTTTATTTTTTCTTGTAATCCGCTCGTGTTTGTGAATTTATATCTCAGTCAGCTGGCTGGCCTCGTCAGCTGTTTACCGGGTCACTGACACACACACACCCAGCGTTTCGATTTGTTTTCGAACTGGTGACGACACATAGCCGTCACACTATGCCTCCTGGGATATCTCTGATTGCTACACTTTGACACGTATCTCTGCATCAGGAATTTGCAGTGTTGCACTTACTTTCTTTTTTCATTTTTTTTTTTTTTTACTGCTTAACGTCTCTTAACAACGAGGTCTTTAGAAACGGGAAATGATGGGGGGCGGGGGCAAGGAATGGGAAGGAATTCGGCCATGGCCTTTTGAAGGAAGCATCCCGGAATTTGCCTGGAGTGATTTGAGAAACCATGGTAAACCCAAATCTGGATGCTCGGACGGGGATTCGAACCGCCGTCCTCCCGAATGCGAGGCCAGAACGTTAACCGTTACACCACCACTTTCAGTTTGTTGCACTTACGAAACGATGTCTTTCATCCGCAGAATTTTACCTTTTTTTTATCAGTCTTAGTATAACGTGACACCCCAAGAGAATACATTATGTCCATAATAATTTGCATGTCTTGTCTTCTTCAAAATACGTTTCTAATGGCAAAATGTCACTGTATTCATGGTCGGAGCATATACTGATAGAATTTTTTTTTTTTTTTAAAAAAATTAGAAATATCATCTAGTATTAATTTCATACCGGTTCCATTGGATTAGTTCGTAGCTGACGCGGGATTAGCTGTTTACAGTCCTGGTGGTGGAGGAATTTTTCATCATCAGGCCTTAGCTGATAGGACAGAAAACGTTATGGTGAACAATTGAGGGGCCACGGGGAAGAACGATCGTAGTCCCACATATCACAATTTCCGAAATTCAATTTTCTAGGTTCCAAGTCGAATAAATTACTGAAAAATGGTATGCAAATATTTTTAAGCTTTGTTAATAATGATACATAATTTGTTTTATAATCAGCATATAAAAATGACGTTAAATGGATGGAACATTAACAAAAAAATCTCAAAACAAGAGGATGTTTGTTTGATCGTTTTTGCGTTATGGGGTAGTATCAATTGGTGGGTCGTCTGCGTATTCAGTATCAACTTCGTCTGCTTCATCCAAATCAAGGACAGGAACCAGCGAAACGTAGAATGCTTGAGAATCGGGATTGGTCAGAACTGTTTTGAATGTAATGGGTCCTTCAATTTTGCTGGTTTCGGGGCAGTTGTCCATTGTATAGTTCTCTGAGTACAGTTGGCTCATTTTGTTTCGACGATTTTCTTGCTTCCTGTGCCTCGTTTCCCTACAAAAAGAGATTTTAAGTAGCTTCCAAAATAGTTTGCCTTGTGGATAAAGAATCTATTCAACCTTTAAAATTCTTACTGGCCTTGTAGGCATAGGGCACTTTTTAACATGAATCCCAGATAAATAGTCTGTCCAAGTTTCAAATTTGACGTCTGTGGCACATTTGATGACCGTGAAAGGTGTTGGTTTGATTCTGCTATTTCTGATGGCATCCATCCAGTCATTGGGTGTCTCGGTGTAAGATTTAGCATTGAGAAGACCCATATCCTTGTCACCCTCCAAATAGGAGTGACCTCTTATTGTAAAAACTACGTCATTGACCATGTGACCTTGATCATTCTTGCCAGACGGTGCATGGAGACTGATCGTTATTCCCCGTCAGCTCCAATCTTTTCGCTGTTATAATTCAGGCACTATGCTGTTTGCTCTTTCTTGCTTGAATGGTATCACAGTTACAAACTGTCTGCTATAAGCTACCAATTCCCAATGTAATCTCAACTTTGCGGAAAAATGGACTATGATCGCTCATCCCCGTGGCCCTTCAATTCTTAATCACCAGATTGTGCGTCGAAGACCTAGTTTAAATACCAAACCTCTCCGCGGTAAGTATTGAGAGTGTGCGTACGACTCTGGTGATTTGTGCATATTATGGGGACGTTAAGTCCGGCGGCCAAAGTTGTCTTTCGGATGAGTAGGCCTGAATATGCCGGCACCGCGTGTCACCCTCTCCCTTCTTCATTTGTCATTTCATACAACACAAACAACAGTCTATACTGAACACGCCCACTATCACAGTGTTGAATTAATTTTTCTTTGCGGAATGAGTGAACAACAGAGGGTGTAGGTCATACGAATGTGACTACTTGTGACAAAGACGAGGAGGGGATGGATCAGTAATTTATGGATACCTCTGGTGGATGGTGGTGAGAGATATAAATGAAATAAACACTGACAATTAGGCTACTTTGACGCGATAACAGAATGTTACGTCAACATGGCATTGCTCTTAGAACATATTACTCAAAATTACGGGTGATAAATCCAAGATTAAAGTAAGCTTAAATATTCCACGTCACAAAAAAAGACCTTTGCGACCATTTAGCGAGCTCCAATTTAGGCTGTTTTAACTATTATATCAAGCTTTGCACATTTTTTTTTGTTGGATACTACAGCTAGGGGAAGACAAATACGATACATAATTAAAATCACCCATGCCCAAGGCCGGAATCGAACAGGTGACCCTTACAATGCGAGGCCAGTGTGCTAGTCCCTAAGCTGCCAGGGTTGCCACCCTGTTAAAATTACGTCCTCAGTCTAAATAGATGTCTTAGTGATCTACAAGAAACAACTTTCAGTCAATAATCTATATTCACTACGTAGCATAACAGATTACTCAGAGAATGATAACTACTCTGATGAAAAAATTGGTATCTATGGAGTCCAGATGGTAACAAGGTAACAGAAGATCTGGAGAGCGAAAAAAAAGTTAGTTCGCGTTTTTGAGGTGTTGAAATAAAGTTACTGTTAGCAGTGGACCTCTGTAATTGTTCCTATGTTTATGAATGAAGAAAGACGAAAATAAATGTTAATGAAATATATATTAAAGTTTATTATTATCTGAATTGAAAGTTGAATGAATAAGTTTGAAAGTTAAAGCACCGAGCAAGGTAAGAAAGGGACATTTGTCCCTGGTCACCTGAATCAAGACTACAAAAAAGAAATAATACGAAGTCCGAGACCAACAAAAGTAAAAAGAATAATTTTAAAATACGACATCTAGTTTGTATCTGAACAGAGGTGTGGTAGAATAACAAGCATTTAACAATTGCACCGTGGACATTATTCTAAAAAAAAAAAAAAAAAAAAAAAAAAACCCTTAAAACTTCATAATGTGACAACAAATACTTTGAGTGAAAATTAAATCTAACGTTACCCTACAGATAAGGAGGTACAGATGCATGGCAATGGGTAACTCCCTATAGAGCGAGTGGTGAGGAAAGAAATGTAGCCCCATTCAATTAAAATCCGTGCGGACTCCGGTAAGACCCTGCGCGATTAGTTTAAAAACTATTTGGAACCCTGTTGAAACTGTTCCCTCCATTAACATTACTTAGGACCTAACCGATCTGAAGTTAACCAATACTAGAAGCAATAAGCTGGAACAAATTATTCTTGAAGAAACTGTAACTTAAATGTTTGTTTAGTGGCCAATCACAAATCACGTCACTCGTTAAGTGGGAGGAAGGGGGTAAGCAAACAGTGAAATGATGTTACAAGGAAACAGGGAGGAGGGAGGAAGGAGGAGGGGAGCGGAATCAGTAAGTTTCGTGACATCAGGTAAATTTAAAAACAAAAAAAAACAACAACCTTTACGTTCGTTTGTGAAATCGTGTTCAGAAGATCACAATTAAGACTTATAAATAAATATTAACACAACAAATGATGTATTAATGAATTGGTCGCACGAACGTTACTACTTGTGACGAGGAATAAGAAGAGGGAGAAGGAAAGGGGGAGGGGTGAGCAAGAAACCATGAAATTTTTGTAATACAAATATGGGTGCTCATTAATGGGGAGATGTTTGCGTTGCTACTTTTGAGACGCAAGAAAATGTTCGTTTATGACAGACCATCCACTTTATTTCAGCCAGTTGTACGCAGTGTGGTGCGAACGACTAACCATTAACTGTGGAGCCATTTACTGAAACTGTTTGCTCAGACGGATTAATGGGGAGAAAATGCTGGGTGTGTGGTTATAATTATCTGTCACAGCACGTATGAAAAATTTTTACCCCGCTTCACTATAATTTTCATTTCTCAAAATTCCACGCATGCTAGGCAACTTGTTTTCTAAGGAAGGTCTTTTCCGCGGAATCAAGTTTATTGACATTCCTCACCTTGGCATTACCGACTTCTTAATTATTCTTTTTCACAATTTACACTTTTCAAAATGGA